>BQNB010075008.1:20518-31607 GCA_026074375.1 Tanacetum coccineum | reverse complement strand
GAAGCTTTTAATACCAAATTATGTACCAGATAGTTTAAAAATGTTGGTAGTCAAACCTGATTAAGTTGGTGAGAATTTTTCGAATCCTTAGAACGTCACCAGAATTCAAACTATGATGTTAACATAAACATTTTATGTTTTTAGATAAACTTTAATTTACTATTATTTTTTATTGATTTATTGAAGGTCTAACCTCTAATAAAACATCATTTGATACATATCCTTCCAGAATTAGCATCTTTTTTAAGGATGGTGCAGAAGTTTGGAGTATATGCTTGATTACCTCTCTAGGCCGAAATTTTGTAGCCTCGAGGTTCAGAATGCCTTAGAAGAATTAAGAAAATATTAAGCGCCCGTGATTGATTCATATCCTTTCACAGGGGAAACAGTTGTGCATGTTATATAAGATATAATAATTGTAAAGGAAGGATTAGAAATTAACCTGACTCGACTTTGGAAAGGTCAAGAATGTCATTTATAAATTGAAGGACTAAATCACCAGAAGACAACATGACACTCAAGAGTTGTTTCTGATCTTTATCGAGTTTTGTAGTTGATAATATCTCAACCATGCTAACGACCCCCGATAATGGAGATCTTATCTCATGTGACATGGTTGCTAACATCTGCTTTGCTCTCATTGTTTCCTTTGTGATATGAATTGTTTTGTATTTATTCTCAAATTAGGAACCATAGTAGAATATACTGGCCTCTATGAAATCATAACTGAATTAGCAGAGATTAAAAGTTAGATATGTTTCTTTTAAAAGAAAAGATAAACGTGCACCTGCTTGATAAGATTCACGTTAAAGTCTGATTCATGAAGAAGCATATCTGCACTTGGATTACGAAAAAACATGACAAAAGAATATACTGGAACCATGCATTAGCACATGTAAACAGTCATGAAAATGGATCGAACTAAAAACCGTAATAGACAACCAAAAAATTTCAAACCCTTTCATGTACCATTTTTTAAACATCACACTATATAAAAAATTGATGTACCAGAATGTTGCATGTTATCGGCAATGACGTATGTCGTCAATACTCTTCATCTTTTGACAGAGAAAAAATTATAATAAAGAAGTGAAACTTTGTGTTTTAGGGTTTTGAGTTATAGGTTACGCATATCTTGATATATTTTATAGATTTTGATTAATATGTCATCTCCACACTATATAATAGAGGAGACCATGACACATCATTACCACCTCATTGTCCAGTCAAAGATGACTCATCGATGACATGACATGCAAATTTTAAAAACTTCGGCTCACTCCAAAGAGAAATGCAAGAACCTGTTTTGTTCTTTCGGGATCCAAAAAGTTCTTTTTTTTGTCGCAGCAGTGAAAAAACGCTTGCACCGAACAAGTTGGAAAAACGTATCGAATCGTAACGAGTGGAAAAATCGTTGGATCGAACGAGTGACAATATCTTAGATCAACGAGTGAAAAGCTCCAGGATCGAACGAGCGGAAAACCTCAACGATCGAACGAGCGGAAAACCTCAACGATCGAACGAGCGGAAAACCTCAACGATCGAACGAGCGGAAAACCTCAACGATCGAACGAGCGGAAAACCTCAACGATCGAACGAGCGGAAAACCTCAGCGATCGAACGAGCGGACCGAACTAGCGATCGAACGAGCGATCGAACGAGCGGATCGAACGAGCGATCGAACGAGCGATCGAACGAGCAAAATTTTTTTTGGACCGAACGAATTTTTTTGAAATTTCGTGTGACGAAAAGGGTTTCAGTAAAACAGCCATAACTTTTGATCCGTAAGTCCGTTTTAGGCCCGTGACCTCTCAAATCGAAGAGAAAACGAGAACGGATCATCTGTACACCAGCCTTTGGCAGGATATAAGGATTTTTCGAGGCCCAGAAAAGCTTGGTTTTCTCTATGATTTTTTGACATTTTTCAGTTTTTCTGAATTTTTTGCCAGCTGATCCGCATCAAATCATTCACGGTTTCCTATAATCTGTAAAATCACGTTAATTCATTTATCGGGTTTTATCATAGACGTGGTATAATCCCGTGAACGTGAATTGCTTACGAAAATCCACAACATCATCAATCATATTCCACTTAAGATCCAACAAATCTTTCACACTTCCATAATTCACGATACATGGGAACACAGGTTACCATCAACTATCATACAATCACTTCGGTTCAGTGTTAGAGGAACCAGAGATACAAAAACTGCAGATACAAGCAAAGATTTTCAAAGAAAACTCCTTGAACAAATTAAATGCACTTAAATCAACCACTCAACTTCTCGAACAACAGAGTATATTGTATCAACAAGCTTTTGCACAACTCTTTGGTGATAGTTTCAGAACCTTCACTTTTCAGTTATCTCAACACATGAATAACTTAGAAACACTTCTCAATGCAGAAACACTTCACGAGATGGATTCTAATCCTCTTTAAGTGTGATCAAAGTACAGTATGAAAGGATCATTAACTCAGACTTGTTAAAGCCTCTGATATTTATTCAAGATCTTTTCATCATATCGAGAAGTAAAAGAAATCTTCAGAGATTACACTACAATTACAGCCTCACACATTCAAGGAAACCATCATCCAGAACATGGAACTCCATTGGAGCAATGTTATGAATAGAAAGAGCCAAGGTCATGAGCAAGAGCTTAAGATGACTGTGAAAAAAGTTGAGATGAAATACAGCTACAGAGACAAAAGTGCAAGGTAAAGAGGTTTTCAATCATGTTACAAGTTCAGGAGATGAAACAAGCAGTGGGATTGTATCCGATGAAAGATTTGATAAACAGAAATCGGAAGCACTTTCCGTTACATGCAAAAATTCATTAAGTCTATATTACCTGACAATCAAGTTTCTATCTGTACGCCATTGGAACAAGGTACAAAACAATGAATAAACAGGAATGTGTTTTTGCCATGAAAGAGAACTTCTGAAAACATGCTGCAGATGTGTTATGAGCGTGCTGCGCTATGCTAATTTAATTTCTAACTTAACTCCTTGATACGAGGAAAAACAAAACGATTTTAAAGCATTAAAAGAAAAGCAAACGCAATCATTGACTCAAGAATTGAAAAGTGCAAAACTAACCTTGATGCAACCAATAGTGCTCTGGTGGATTGCTATAAGTTATCGGTAGTTTGTCTGATTGCACCTTCAAACTAACAGGAATGATTTTGAGATACAAAGCCATGAATGACCGGACAATTGATTATGAGATTCTTCAAGACAAGTTTTAAATGAAAACTCTAGACTATTAGCTTAAAAGACATTGAATTAAGAAGGTTTAAAAGACAAAAGCCTATGAAATTTCAGTTCTTGATCAGAAACACAATGATTTAGTCCAAAAAGAGTCTTTTAAACAAAGCACAACTGGAAGTTTATCTCAAAGAAAACAAGGTCATTTCGGATATAAAGGTAAAGAAGAGAAAAGAAATTGACATAAATGATTGAAATGGATAAACATTAAAGTTTTGAACTAAATGTTATATTACTCGTAATCAGTCAATTCAGACCATTCCTAATGTTAGCACCCAAATCCGACATATAAAGGTGAGACTAACCTTCGGCCAATCCAAGGTACTCAAAAAGCACAATCTGAAAAGCCCTGTTTGTATGAGATCCATTTGATACTTCTGATCCTTGCAAACCAGATTTGCCCCGTTGATAGGGAAGAACCACGACTCATTGATAACAAGAGTAGACATCAAAATATGATAAAGACACAGTGAAACCATACGACTACAACAAGACAAATAGTCTTTTATGAAATTTTCAAAAGCACCGTCACTGAGTATCTTTAGTCACTTGGAACGCGAAAGGAAGTTTTATATTAAAATGGAAGACAATGTGGAGAAAACCGTTGTTAGAACAAAGCCAAATATTTCTAAAAACTTTCCTATCTAACCCGTTTCAAAATCCTTAGTAAAAGTAGACAAGATTTTACGAAAGACATTTAGAACACAATCAATTTAGGGAAATTGTTGATCAACTTGGTTTAAAAAACATACTAGTGATATACTTCGCGTACCAACTAACTCATGATATGGAAATTATGATACAAACCTTTCTAATGCCACTTCCATAAAATCACAAAATGTAGCTTTCGTTTTTGAACATGAACATAAAACGAAATTCATGAAGAATTTGAAGTACGTTAAATCCTTGAAAAAAGAGATTGACGAACTTAATCTGAGAAGGCTGATTTTTCAAAAATGTTATGATCTACGTCTGAAGAGTAGGGTGTCTAAAGATTTATATGTCAATATTTCATTCTGTGTCTGAATCAAATGCTCATAACAGAATTGCAATCATGTATCTTCATAAAGTCAAAGAATGTGAATGTCTTGCACAAACTGTCAAAACAAAACTGAATCTGTTCATAACGAAGTTCATAATAAGCTTTTAAAGAGTTTTGCCAAACTTGAAAAACACTCGATTTCTCTTGAACTTTCTTTACAACATTGTACAGAACAGATGAAAAACACCCCAGTTTGCAAAGAAAATGCTCAAATGTATGTTCGAAATTACGTGAACAATATCATGAAATAGAAATTTGAAAGCTCAAATGCAAGACAAAACATACATAAGAGAGTAAAGAAACTCATCGGGAACTGCAAGGCAAGTCTGTGGAAACATCAGTTTAATAAACCATCTGTTTTACGAGAGCAACCAAATGCTCAACGAATTCCAAAACCACATCAGTTTTAGAAAACTGACTCCTTTTTTCAAATTCCCCTGAAATGAAAATTTCAAACGAAAACCAGTCGGTTAATAAAACTAATGTTTTATAATAATTGTTTGGAGTTAAACAAGTCACTCAACAGAATTTGCCTCAGATTAGAAAACAAGCAGTTCGAAACACCAATGTGATTGCACCTGGCCCCTCTAGGAAATGCCCAAAGCATGTGTCACTTCAGTCACCAAGGGAAAAAGTAGGCTCAAATGACATGGTTCATAACTACTACCTAGAGAAAGCTAAGAAAAGTGCACAACTTCAGAAAGACAAAGAAGTGAATGGAAAACCTAGTATGATTGATCCTGCTAGATTACCCAACACTGCTAGATTACCCAACACTGCTCTAGATTCTCCAACACTGCTACTGAGTTGCAAACCAAAACCTAGGAATATGGCAAGCATCAATTAGTATCCGAGTTCAAACAAAGAGTTCACTTAGGAGAACAAGAGAAACAGAAAGTCCCCCCCCCCTCCCAAAGCCTTTCTGAAGTCCCGACTTGCAATGTCCTACAGGGCAAAAAAGTGCCTTTATAGAGGTAAATCATGATACATGCGTCTAGAATACCTTCTCAAAAGTTAAATCCTCGTGCTTCTGCACAGATTAAGGACGCAAAATCCCATAACACAACAAAGAGATATGTGCCCGTTGAAAAAACAAGTGAATCTAAGAAACCAGAAAGACTGATCCCCAAAGGACATAGGGTTTCACACAGAAAGACTACCACTGTCCCTACGAAAACAAGGTCTCCTAAATCTTGTCTTAGGTGGCAACCACGGGTAGACTCTCAAGACTGTGTGTCTCAGGGGGGGGGTGGGTTCCACAGGAGGGTCATTCAACTCTTGCACTAGCAAGGTTGAAAGTGAAACCCACACTGGTTCAAATGTAATATCTATCATATTCATGCATGCAAACAAACTCAGGGTTAAGTGCAGGTACTGTCATTCCAATGGTGAAAAGCGAACAAAGCAATTGACATAACTGCAGATGCACTATACAATAAAAGCAGGGAAAATCCTCAGAGTGTGGTTTGCTGAAGTATTTGATATCTAAAGAAACCAGTGCCTAGAAAGGTTTTACAAAAGATGAAGCCTACATTAAGAATGACTTGGAAAACAACAGTTCAAGCCTCGACTCTTCATTCAAAAGACGTTTGAACACAGTCAGTTCATGCTCGTCTCCCAATGTCAATGATGTCTGTTCTCAATCAGTTTCTCAGGCCATCGTTCTTCATCAAATGACTCTCTGATCATTAATAACCGTTTCAAACTCAGAATTCACACCATAAGCACGAACCGTCAAGTTCAAAGCTGTACCACAAGTTGTTCCTCTAGCATTCATAGACAGCTACATCACGACAAGAGTTGGAATCATTATTCCACCCTTCACATAGCAATGCTGGAGGACTAACAGGTATATATATACAAATACAACATCTGAAAAATTAAAAATTTCCAAAAAGAATCTTTCTCGACATGTCCTCTTGAATCGACAACTATTTACGTGCATAGAAATTCGATAAACATGACACGGGTGTGTAAATGAAGTTCGAGCGAGAGTGTGCAAAATATTTTCAAAACATGTCATTTCTAATTTTCTAGATGCTTAAGGGCAAATGATCAGTACAGTACCCAGGACTTCAAAAAAGAAGGTTTATAACTTATCCTCACAACGAGAAAATTAACGTTTCTCGGTCTTGAGCTGTTCTTACAAGACATTCAATATCTTTAGCTCAAGAAAAAGGATAGTGTACGTTTCAGTGCGCGTACCCTTACCGTTAAAAGAGAAGTCCTCTAACATATGGTTTTTCAAAAAGTTGAACACAATTTTTCAAGGATTTCCTCGATGACAATTCCATAATCTTCAAAAATTGTGTGTTAAACACTCCAACCCTCACAAGTTTTCAAAGAGACAAACAATTTTTTCAATTGGTCCTATTTTTGAGGGATTTTCGAAAACAAAGTTTTAAGTGTTCTGGATACATCATCAACGACCATACTAATATTCAAAACATTATCATTATGTTCCAAACGATTCATGCTAATCATATTTTCTCCCACGGATTTTTTAAAGACATATTTTAATCACAAAGTATTTCAACAACTAAGTGTTTATTATTTAAAATAAGGGTAGAAAATGTATTAAAAATATGATCTATTTACTATTCGACTCAATGTGCTTAAAAGGTTTTTATGTGTCAGAATCTTATACCCCAACACATCTTAATTTCACGAACGATTCTTGAAGTCATAAGGTGGTTTAGGTAGAATCAATCCATGATCCAACCAGAAACCGGAGGATCTAACCAAGGATAATCCAAAGATAAAATACATTCCCCTTGAGGTTATGATTGGAGATGAATGTAAATGGGAATAAATGCCGACTAAGATTTGAGTTAACACTGGGAATAATCACAACAAGGTGTTAGTAAAGACCGCTTGTTAAGCATTAAAGGTTTGAAGAATTAAAAGAAATGTATGGATAAAGGGACTAAAAGAAAATAAGCCCTCCACACAACTTAAGGCAGAAACTAGGTCAATACATATGCTATCAGAATCACAAGATAGAATGCTGGTAATTGAAAACGACATCCATGGACCCAGTGATGCAATGCACAACCCTTCCCAGCCAATTCGGTTTCCGCTCCCAACAAGAAACTTGTCTCCATTTGTCACGGAGATACACACCGTTATCTATTGACATCTCACTCCAGATTGTTGATATTGAATAGGTGGCAATATGCTCCAGCCTCCGAGTACTAAAACCAAAATGCACTAATCGATTCTAAATCCAGAGATAAACAAACAAAATCTCGTTAGGAAGACACATTCCATTTCAAACACTTGTTTGAACATCATCAGGTTCACAATCTGTTATCAAAGAGTCCTACGCGATATCTTGAGATAATTTTGCCAGTAAACATTCATGAAAAAAAGGATAACTCTTTAGTATTCACAATACGAAGGAAAATCTTCCAGTGACATCATCAAAACAGCACTGCGTAGGTGACTTGCGAGAATTCTATATGAATCAAACTTGTGACACTGGATATCGATTTGGTCCAGTAAATGAATTGACGGTTGATGAATTTTGATAAAAACATGACACTCTCGATGTGTTACAAAAACTCTTTAACGAGTGACACGTCGATTGATTTTTAAATCAATTTTCTCGTTTATCACTACGTAAACATGAGGTCAAACGTGTAACGACAACTCCAATCCCCGATTCAAATGCTCAATCTACGAAGACAATCTATCTATAAAGCTCAAGATTTAAAGACAAAGACGAGCAAAACTCTGATTGAAGCTTTCAAGATAATGCAATTAAGTATGAGCATGTGGTCAATACACAATGATCGCAAGAAGGCAAAGACTTAAAATGACAATGACAAAGGCTCAAAGTTCAGATCGTCAAAGCATGAAGGAACAGCCTACAACATACAACTAAGACAAAGACCTAAGACACTCGAGCTTAAACGATAAAAGCAATCTCACTGATCTCATGAAGGATTGTCATCAATAACTCACTGTCGGGGAGTTGTTAGCCACATTTTAAATTGAGCTCAATAAAGAATCTCGTTCCCTGTTTCAAGACCCTCACTTCGGGGAGAAGTGTTAGCCTCAGATTTATTGATCGAACAAGGAAGCGCTATAAAAGCGATTTTCAAACGGAGTTCCACTCTTACATGGAGCTTCGGTCTTTAATTATTTAATGTGTAACAGGATATTATCTGGAATCGGGCCTCGATAGTTATTCTAAAATTGTAATATGTTTCGGGTAAATCCCAAACAAAACCCGAGCCCGTCCTAGTTAAATTATCCCTCACTCACATTAAATGAGTAGGGGTATATCTATATACTAATTTAGATATTTTCTATTAAAATATCAACTATAGATAAGATATTTTCTTTTTTAGAAAATACTATTTTTTCATAAAATCTTTTTCATAAAAATCTATTTTCTTTTCCATCTCATTTTCTCTCTCAACTCTCTCTCATCTCTCTCTCTACACGATTCTCTCTCTCTCTCTCTTTTCTTGGATTCGTGTTGTGTGTTATGAAGTGAAGCATTAAATAGGGTTCCTACAGTTTCCTTTGTGATATGAATTGTTTTGTATTTATTCTCAAATTAGGAACCATAGTAGAATATACTAGCCTCTATGAAATCATAACTAAGTTAGCAGTGATTAAAAGTTAGATATGTTTCTTTTAAAAGAAAAGATAAACGTGCACCTGCTTGATAAGATTCACCTGCTTGAAGAAGCATATCTGCACTTGGATTACGAAAAAACATGACAAAAGAATATACTGGAACGATGCATTAGCACATGTAAACAGTCATGAAAATGGATCGAACTAAAAACCGTAATAGACAACCAAAGAAAATTCCAAACCCTTGTCTGTACCATTTTTTAAACATCTCACTATATAAAAAATTAATGTACCAAAATGTTGCATGTTATCGGCAATAACGTATGTCAGCGGATACTCTTCATCTTTTGACAGAGAAAAAATATAACAAAGAAGTAAAACTTTGTGTTTTAGGGTTTTGAGTTATAGGTTACGTATATGTTGATATATTTTATGGATTTTGGTTAATATGTCATCTCCACACTATATAATAGAGGAGACCATGACACATCATTACCACCTCATCGTCCAGTCAATGATGACTCATCGATGACATGGCATGCAAATTTTAAAAACATTAAAACATTAATTTAAACATTAATCATTATCCAATGGTAATTTTTCAAATATAAATTTAAACATTAAATCATATCTATCAAATTTAAACATTAATCATTATCCAATGACAATTTTTCTAACATAAATTTAAACATTAAAACATATTCAATGGAAATCTTTGACTTTTTTCAAAAGAAGACCATGACACATTATTACCACCTCATCACCCAATCAATCATGACTCATCGATGACATGACATGCAAATTTTAAAAACATTAAAACGTAAATTCAAACATTAATCATTATCTAATGGCAATTTTTCAAACATAAATTTAAACATTAAAACATATCCAAGAAATGTAAACATTAATCATTATCCAATGATAATTTTTCAAACATAAATTTAAACATTAAAACATATCCAACGAAATTTTACAAAATATCAGTTTCAAACATAAATTTAAACATTAAAACATATCCAATAGAAATCCTGACTTTTTTCAAATTATTAAAAGATAGATATTCAAGTGAAGCTTAAAACATATCCAATGAAAGTTTAAAAGACTAATAGAGATAACGTATTACGTAAAATAAAATTACGTACAGAATATTACGAAAGTAGCCTGCCTGTTGGGCGGGTTAGAGGACTAGTATAATTATATAATTAGGGTGTATATCTTCATATATAATTAAGGAGTATATCTTACCATATAATATGTCATATAATTAGGGAGTATATCTTATCATATAATGTCATATAATTAAGGAGTATATCTTCATATATAATTATGAAGTGTATCTTGATATATTTTTAAAAATCAAAATATATGAATTCTACCTCCAAATTCATTGTAATGTTTAGCTAAACATCATTTGAGCCGGTCATTAAATTTTTTTTGTCAACATCAACGAATGCACGTAGTAAATCTTTTCTCCACCGATTTAATATTGAGAAAGAGAATATGTAATTATTTACGTTTAACCATAAATAAATAATTAGTTAAAGATGTGACACTTCATAACACGAAACATAAATAAAACAGTAAACATGATTAACGTTGTAGGTTACGTCCACAGTGGGTTAGTCATCGAACTATGAATAAATAAATAGATAGTTCTAGACGTGAACATAAAACATATTAAAACACTAAACATAATTAACGTGTCATTTCATATCGAATCACATAATTATTTATCTTTAAGAATAAATAAATAATAAATTTTGTTATTTATATAACCTTATCTAACCATATAATATGTCATATAATTAAGGAGTATATCTTCATATATAATTATAGAGTGTATCTTGATATATTTTTGACAATCAAAATATGGAGTATATTAAATTTAATTATGAAGTATATCATTATTGTTTTGGATAGTAAAACACAAATAGAAGCTTGACTTAGTTGGTTAAATTTGTTTCATATTAATCATAGGTCACAAGTTCAAGCATTGTCATGTACTTAATTTTTAACATAATTTTGAAATTTATTGAATTGTGTGTCATAATTTCAAAATTTATTAAATTTTATTGAATTGTGTGTGCCATGTCATCGTTGAGGTGACATACAGTCACTAAATCATATTTATACATTCATAATTAGCCCCATATATAGGTTAATATATATATCTTAAATTTTGATATTTAAA
>BQNB010075008.1:0-19358 GCA_026074375.1 Tanacetum coccineum | reverse complement strand
AGTGGATGATTCTTAGTCCATCTATCAGTTGAGCGATGTTGTTGGTGAAATTGATGCATATTTGATGGATCCTGATATTTTGAAGAGGACTTAGCAACCTCGAATTCAAAAGTTTGTGGTGCATCATGAAACATGGTTCCATCAAAATCTACAACATCTTCTTGAATGAATTCATCGGCAACTTCATTCATGACTGGAGAGGTTGATGCGGTAGCAAATTGTTCATCTGATGAAGATACGACTTGAGGAGCATCATCTTGATCAACGACGATTGAAGAGGATGAAGAAGTGTGGTCATCATCAATAGTATTTGCAGCGGAATCATCAGATACTTATTGTGATCTCGTCGCATAGTATTCTTCATACAGAGGACCAAACAAATTATCCAAGTCAGATGTTGATGGTATTGATTGTGAATCTTTTTAGGAATTATTGAAATTCATGCAGTTTATTCCGGGTTCTAAATTGTTACATTCAAAAGCCATTGCCGTGAGTTCATTAAACTTGACATGGATTGTTTCCATTATATTTTTAGTTCTGCGGTTGTAAATACAAAATCCTCATGATGACTCAGAATAACCAATAAAGATACCAATGTCAGCCTTTGGTTTCATCTTTCCAAGATCATTACGATCATTTGTTGGATAACAAAGAGATCCAAACACATGAAAGTATTGAATATTGGATTTTCTACCACGAATCAACTCATAAGGAGTTTTATTGTGCTGAGTGTATACAATAGAGCGATTATTGGTAAAGCAAGAAATAACAATAGCATCGGCCCATAGAAATTTTGGTGCTTTAGAGAAGATAAGCATTGTTTGAGCGGCCTCTACGAGTGTACGATTTTGGCGTTCAACAATACCATTTTGTTGAGGCGTTCAAGCAATTGAAGTTTTGTGAAAATGCCTAACTTTACATAAAAAGACCATATTTTCTTGTTTTTAAATTCGGTTCTATTATCAGTTCGAATAGTCAGAATCTGATGTTTTAAATTCCTTTGAACTTGATTACCAAAATCGATAATCATATCTGGTGCCTCATCTTTGGTTTGAAGAAAATATACCTAGGTGTACCGAGAATAGTCATCAACGATCATGAGAATATATTTCTTGCCATTGATACTAGCAACCCGCATTAGCCTACACAAATCCATGTGAACTAATTCGAGTTTGGATTCGGTGCTTGGAACCAACTTTGGTAGAAGTGAAGATTTTTTTCTTTTACCCTATTCACAAGCTGAACATAGGTGATCTTTGGTGTACTTAAATTTTGGTAGCCCATCTACTAGGTCATTTGAAGTGAGTTGGTTAATGGTGCCAAAATTCAAATGACATAGCCAATGGTGGCATAACCAAGATTTTGTTAATGTGGCTCTGGACATTAAACATACTGGAGAAGAAGCTGCCATCTCAGAAATAGAAATAGTATAGAGATTCGAATCTCGAGAACCCATAAGTGAATCGTCTCCTTCTAAGTTCCGAACATAACTCGTGTTCGAACGAAAAGCTACTTCTAAATCTCCATCATAGAATTGTCTAACCGGAAACAGATTGTGCCCAAGGCCTTCACCATAATATACATTACAAAATGTGAGATTGCCTTGGATATAATCTTTATAGCCTGTGATTACAGCAAAATGATCATTCCTAAAGTGGACTGTTCCCATGAATTTCTCAATGAGATTTCTTAGCAGTTGAAGATTTCCAGTCATATGCTTTGAGCATCTGCTATCAACAATCCACAGAACAAGCTAAATCACCTGCATCACATGAAACAAATGAAGATGGAAGAGTGGACAGTTTAACTACCCATATTTGTGTTGTAACTAGTGTTTTAGTCTTTGGTCTAACACTAGTTTTACTCTTTTTGACACTTGATTGTGATTGAGCAGGTTTGCTTCTAGGTGTCTAATTAAAACCATGTTGATATTCAAACCACTTTTGCCACTTTTTGCTTGTGGTAATTTTGTTGTTCATGTAACTGCTTAGTGTCCTAGTTTTACTACATTCAAAAGATGGTGTTGACTAACTAGAGACCTTACTTGTTGCTGTTGGGGTTTTAGCAATACTTAACCTAGATTTAGTAATTACATAAGTAGCTCCTAGATTCTTAGATTGTTCTACTAAAGGGGATGTAAATAAGGCTCTCTTAACACTAGACTTCCTGGATAAGGCATGATGAGCACTACAATTTTCATGAGAATTCAAAAACACATCATTACCACAAGAAATACACACATTATTCGAACCTAGGATCATATGAAACATGCGTTCTATTGCAACAAAACATATCCTTATTGATCATTTAACAAAATCTTGTGTTCTTTTGATATACGAAAAAATAAAAAGAAAAACAAGAACAACAAGAGTTCAAATCTTTATCTTTTTTTGATTCATATAAACAAATAACAAAAAGCATATTCAACCCACCTTTTATCTTAAAGCCACATCTTTGTTAAGATTGATTGTTTCACAAGTTATTTTTAAGACAAAAGAGTGGATTTGTGTTGATGAGAGTAACAATAAAGGGTTGGGCTTGTTTATGAGTTTATGGTTGAAGTTTTGTTGTGTCGTGTGTAAATCATAAATCAAAAGAGATTTGTGTGAGTGTGAGATTTTTATCTGTGTTTGTGTCAAGAAGTGATAACAAAAAAAAGAGGCGTGCGTATGAGACATCAGGTTTAGGGTTAGTACTATCTATCCAAAAATTGCTATAAAAAACATGGGTCGGTTATGTTTTGTCTTGGGCTGCGTGTTATATAACAAAAGTTGGGCCTGAAATTTTTAGTGTATGTTTTTAATTGCGAAAAGATTTTTTTGGAAGTGATTGATAACTTGGGTTGAATTTTTGTGTTCGTGTTCAATCTTAATTGTGTTAATATTTTTTTGTTCATTTTTAAAATATCCATTGTGCTTATTTTTGTGATAAATCAAAGAAGAAATGGAATTACAAGATATAATATCTTCATCTTTAAGAAAAGACATGAAAGAATTGCAACAATTCCAAGAAAGACTAAATGAAATTAAATAGGAATGCAACAAAAATATTAAACGGATTAGGCGAGCTGTTAAAAAAATAAAAATACCATAGTCAATTCCTTATATAAGATCTTTTCAGACAGTCTTTGGAGAAGATTTTATCTTTTTCAGGAACAGATTTGTTAACATCATGGCTCAACTAGAGATACAACTTAACAAAGAATAAATTCATGAGTGTGATTCCAAGAAATGCTTGACACTGCTCAAGAACACATTTGAGATGGTTTTCTATACAAAAGCTAAATAGGATTTTCTTGAACATAATGATAGAGTGTTTCAAAGTTATAGCGGATATAGCATCCAGGATTTTAAAGGTGTGATTATTCATTACTTAAAAGGTATAGAAAAAGGAATTGATGCAAGGGTATCTCATGAAGAAGTGTTGCGGCTAAAAGAAAAAGATGTCAACGAAAGAAGGAAAAAAGAAAGACACATGGTTGAACTTGAGATGCTAAAACTAGAAACAATGACTCGGAAGGGAGCATGCAGCAACACAGGGAATGCTCAAAGAGCGAAACAATCGAAGAAGTGTCTGATACATTTTTGACTACTCCATACACTCCATAAGGATTTCTCTAAAGAAGACTTAACAAATGCTTGCTTCTCCAGTGGATTTCATCAGGCTTTTTCATCATTATTTCATGAAGATGTTGAATATTTTGCACCAAGGTTATTCTTCAAAATGGATAAATTAGAAAAGCAACTTAATGCAAAATAATTTTATAAAGAAATCACCATGGTTGTCTTCAAGGTGTTGAAGAATCAGCTTCAATAGTTCATTACTATACAAATCTCTATGGATTCTGATGATTAAAAGACAAACCATTTCTTTACCGAATACACTCTCTGTGATGCTCAAATGTTCCAGAATATCTTAATCAATCTAATGGATTCTATTGAGAGGGCCATTGCTGAAAGAGGATTGTATAAAAGAGTACATGATAGCAGAATAAATGAAAGAACGATGCAGATGCATGAGGGAATGATCAGTAAGGATGCTTCAGAGATTGATAACAATGTTGCAGGAGCTTCTCATGACACAGATAACATAACTGAGGTACAAAGTTCTACTGCCGAGATGCTTGCGAAAATCTTAACAAAAAAAATGCTTTAGAGATGTTTGAGAAAACAAAAATGGATCATAAAAAGCTTACAGAAGAAAACGTTTTGTTAAAGAAAGAAATCGAAACATATAAGGAATGGGTTTGGGATTTTAATGTAAAACAATACATTAAAAAACTTAAACAAGAAAAAGAAGAGTTGCAAGATCAAGTGTCGAAAATCAAAAATGCAACTAAGGCTTTCAAACAAGACGAGGATAACTATGTTAATAACATCATTCAACTTGAAGCTAAAAACAAAGATCTTGATAGCATAGTTTGTAAAATGGGCAAATCAAGACAAACTCTTTGTATGCTTACAAATGAACAAAGCTTGTATCAGGAAAATAAACAGAAAATAGGTTTGGGCTATACGGATCCTTATCCTCTTGGTCAAGCTATTGCATGTCATCCTAAATTGTATGATGCTGAAGTTCCTGGTCTACACTATGTGAAACCAGATATGCATGACACTGTCAAAATTCTTAATGATGTAGAAGAGAGTCAAGTCAAAATGAAAGAGAAACAATTTTTATTTAACAATGAAAACATCAACAGTCTTTATGATACATTTGTTCCTCAAGCGGAACTTTCTCTTGGACAAGAATATTTTTTAGATCCTTCTACTTCTAATGTATCTTCTGAATCAAGTTCAGAGGAATCGGATGTACCTCCTAAAAAGATGCCCAATGAGAGTAAATTGCTAAAATTGTTTGTTAATTTGGACAACAAAATTAAAAAGTTAGCAACCTTCAATATTGATCTTAAACTGGTTTATATGAAGATCAAAAAGGGATAGAATGACCTTTTTCTTATGAGGTATTTCTGATTTTACTTTCATTAAACGAATGTTCAACTATAATTCAACAGGAGATTACAGACAAAGTAAAGGAGATGTTCGATATTTTTAAGTCAATGGAAAGAAAAGTTGGTAGAACATCAAAGAAAAATAATTTTTTGCAAAATAAGATTGATCAACTCTAGGAAGAAAACATATCTAATGATGTTAAGAATATTGTCATGCGGTCTTATGTGGAAATTAAGAACAACGAAGAGATTGAACGGTTTTCAAAAGAGTCAAAAGATAGTGAGAAAGTTTTGTAATGATGTTGATGAAGTCAAAGAAAAGTTGTCAAAACGAATTGTTCAACTTCAAAAAGATTTTTCCAAAATTGAGGCACAAAGCATTGCTTTTCAAATTGCACTTCAACACAAAACTCAAGAAAATAATTCTTTGAAAACGTTGCAAAAAGAAAATGAGAATTTTATGGCATCATTACAAATCAAAAATGCTCATTTGAAACAAACCTACAAAGATTTGTTTAAGTCAGTTCAAAGTTCAAGAGTTGAAACCATTCAATATGATGAAGCCAAAATATAGTTCGATTTTGAAAAGATAGAAACTCAAAACATCAAGTTGGAACATCAAGTGGCTTCATTACTTAAGGAAAATGAACACTTGAAGTTGACATATCAAAACTCGTTTGATTCAATCAAAAAATCACGGGTGCAAACAAAAACTTTAAATGTAACACAAAATGAGGCAGAAAATCTAAAGTCTCAATTGTTTGAATTTGCTGAAACAAAGTTTAATAACATTTTGGGAAAGATTGAATTATACAAAAAGAATCAATTTGATTCCTTTTCAAGTTTAAATGTCGATTGTAATATTTCTGATCTTGAAAAGAAATCGGGGGAGAAAAAGAATCTTTTTGAAAGCGAAACATGTGTTCTTCAAACAAAGATTATTGAGCTGGAAAAGACTTTAGCAAAAAAACAAAAGAAAATTCAGGTTTATTAAGGAAAATTGATAATCTTGAGAATGCTTTTGCTGATGAAGTAAAAAGGGTAACAATGGGGAAATTAACTACTTTTGATAAAAAAAACTATGATTTTGGATCAAATGTTACTCATCTCGAAAAGATCATTGCTTAAAAGACAAAAGATTTTGATGATGTCAAGCTTAAATTGTCAAACAGAACAACTAAATTTGAAGCATTTTTTGAAAAACTTGAAAATACAAAAGTTGTTCTCGAACGACAATTAGCTCGTAAGGTTGATGATTCTAAAGCTGAAAAGGATCAATTTTTGAAAGAAATTAATCATTTAAGGACCCAACTTGAAAATCTAAAAGGGAAGTCTGTGAGAACAAAGTTTGATAAATCTTCAATTTTGGGGAAACCACCTGCTGATAAACTTTTGATAAATTCTCAAATTTCAAAATTATGGTTTACTTCTAAAGATGTTGTGCAAAAGGATTTGTCAAAACTAGTCTCTACACAGTCTTTGCCTAAAAATGAAAAATATCGGCTTTAGAAACGAATTGCATATTTAGAATCAAAATTGGCATCACAAGATATTCGTTCTTGTCAAAAATTATACCATGAGTTGAGAACTTCAAATAACGCTTTAAAAGTAAAGTTTGATTCTCTTAACCAGAAAAAAAGGAAAACCAAAGTTTCAAATTCTTAAAAATCTAAAGTAGGTGTTTTAGAAAAGGTTCACACGGGTGAGTCTTCAAAACCGTTTTCAACAAGGGTTTCTCAGTTTACAACCTATTCTTTGCAAAAAGATAGGAGGTTTTCTAAGAAATCTCAAAGTTTTAAAACACCTACTCCTCAAAAGGTTTTTAAGACAAGTGCTACAAATACGAAGAATCAATATTTTAAAACATCACACTCTCGTTTTACACTGGTAAAACAAGAGTGGAAGTCTTCTAAGAAATCTCAAACTTTTGAAACACCTAATTCTCAAATGGTTTTTAAGATAAGTGCTTTAAAGGATAAGAATCAAGTTTTTGTAACTCCACATTCTTGTTTTACACTGGTAAAACAGGTGTGGAGACCAAAGCAAAGTCATTCGAAAATTTTCAAATATTCTAAAACAGAAATGCTTTCGATGTAAAACAAGAATGACTAGTCTTTGAAAAACAAAATCAGTAGAAGATTTTCAAATGGTTCAAAAATGAATTTTTAGAACGTTACACCAAATGTTAATAACAAATGGAAATCTTCTTTGTCAACAAGATTTAAAACTCCTCAAGAATCACTGAGTTTCAATAATCAATGAAAAAGGAATTTTAAATCTCCTTTGATTCCATGAGAGATGTTTCAAATGAAACACCGGTTTTAAGTCCTCGTTGGAACTCAGCATCTTTACATCGACTTGACATAACTTTCAATTGGTTTTCAAAACTTGGTAAACCTACTAGCACTGTGCTTAAATGGGTTCCAACGGTTGTTGTCTAATTTGATGTCATAATGGTTTGTAATCAAATGTTAGATTGCAACCCGTGCCTCAAATAAAAAAAATGTACGCTCCAGTGCATTTATCCTTAACAACGAAAAGAGAAAAAAAATTCGGTCTTGAGATATTATATCAAAACATTAAAAGTTATGTAGCTCAAGTCAATGGTTTGTTATTAAATATCAGATAACAACCTGGTCTTCAAATAAAAGGAAATTATACGTTTTAGTGCGCTTTATATTCAAAAGAAGAGAAATCTTCTTTGTCTTGAGCAATTTTTAGTCAAAAACTCTTTCAAAAAGTTTTGCTCAGGACATACGACTTCTAAGTAAATGTCAGCTTAGGATTCGTTTTTCAAATAAGGAAAATTGTGCATTTATCTACATTTATCCTCACAACAGGAAGATTATAACTTCTTGGAGTTGAGCTATTTCATTAAGATATTCAAAATCTTGAGCTCAAGTAAAAGGTTTTCAAAAGATTGAACATAAATTTTCAAGAATTATTTGAAGATTTTTCAAAATCTTTCAAATTGTGTGTTCAACACTCCTTTTCTCACTAAATCATTTGATTTACATCAAATTTTAAGGGGGAGTTTTTCAAAACCAAATGTTTAATGTTGAACACAATTTTCAAAAATTTCTCAAAAAGATTTTTCAAAATCTTTCAAATTGTGGATTCAACTTTCCCTTCCTCGCTTACTTAATTGATATATTTTTGAGGGGGAGCCTGTTAAAACAAGTAGTGTTTGAGCATTATTTTTCAAGAATTTTTCAAATATAATTAAAAATCTTTCAAAATGATATGCTCAACACTCACTCTATCTCTTAATATACTTTTGGTGTCATTGAAAGTAAAATGTTTTATTATTGAGGGGGAGTACAATGAAAAATGATTTTTAAAACAAAAGAAAAAATTTCAAGTCAAAAATAGTTGTTGTCAAGTATATCGACAAGCGCGCCAGCAATCTAATTTGCATCCGGTCTAGGGTACTCGAAAGCGTTGTTAGCATCGTTCAGGTTGCATCTGTTTGAGAGTATTTGAAAACCGTTGTTAGCGACTTAGTGACCATCCGTTTAGATATTGACACACTTAGCACAACTAGTTTTTCAAATTTGTTTAAAACATTTGAAAATGTTCCAATAATAATCATGCAATATTCGTTTTCTCCCATGTGTTTTCAAAATTCAAATAGCCATTTTAATCCATTGATATCAAAAATATCATATGGTATGCTATTTTTGAGGGGGAGAAAATGTGATTAAGAAAGATAAAATGCTTAAGTTGTGTGGAATAACAAAATAATCTAAAGAATCAAGTGTGAAGCTCTTTTCTCCTTGTGCAAAACTCCATCAATATTATGATGCACATGTGTAGGGGGAGTATTTCTCAAAAGTGAAACTTTCAAAGTCTTAAAAGTTTTGATTTATATCAAACACTTTGATTGATTTTCAAAAAATGTTTTATGGTTCCGATCTTAATACCTAACAACCAAATACATCATGATGATCAAGGAAGTAATAAGGTGAAAAGGTTAGGTCTTATCCCATGATCTAGCTAGAACTAAAGGGATCTACCCAAGGACATTCCATAGATAGAATAGAAGTCCTTAGGTATGATGGAGTAAAATGAGAATGGGAATAATGTCAACTAAGGCAAGAGCTATCATCAAAAAAATCATAACATGATGATAGTAATGATGTCTTGGTAGACATTGAAGGGGTTGAAGAATGAAAAAGAAATAATGTTTAAAGGATGAAATGAAAGAAGCCCTCTACAAAATTTAGGCAGAAACCTAGTCAATACATAATCTATCGGATATCACAAAGATGATATTTAGTATTGAAGAAACACATCATGGACCCAGTGATGCAATGCACAACCTTTCCTAGCCACTCAAGATTCTCTCAATAGAATTCTTGTTTCAATTCTCACAGAGATTAAACGCATTATTATCGGCTTCTCACTCTGAGAATGTTGATATTGAAAAGGTGGCAGTCTGCTCCAGCCTCCGATCACTAAAACAAAATGCACTTATTGAGTCTAGAGCCAAATGAGATCAATTCATAAATCTCACATAGGACACAAAAGTACACTTGTATTAAACATTAATGATACAAATTATACATGAGTTATGTATATGTCTATGTGACATTGCATATCTTAGTGACATTCCATGTCTTAGTGACATTGCCAAAACATTCAAGATTGATACTTAAATTAAGTATTTCATAATGATTTAATGGAATTCCTACCAGTGCTAACATTAAGCCAACACTGAACGTAGGTCACTAATTTGAAAATGATTGCTTAATGATTCATTTTAGTGTTAACTAGCAATCTAACTGATCTAGTAGTTATCATGTTCTTTTGGAATTTGTTTTCAAAAAACACAAACAACATTTCCTTGATTTATTCAAGTGAAGCATTAGATTACCAAGGTTACTTACAATGTTACAAGATTGATAGGAGAGATTGTTACTACTCTTACACTGCTATATTCATCTTCAAACAACGACAACAACAACATCTCTACCTCTTTCAAGCAAGTACACCATTGTATTCATGCCTTCATATCTCATATTCAAAGTTTAAAGATACACTTTTGCATCTCTGATAAATCAAAGGACTTCCTCAAATCATTAAATTTATAATCAAGACAAGAGTTCTACATGAGGAAGATTGTTAGATATCAAGAAAAGTATAAGTATGTTGGTCAAAAGCTTCAAAAGACAAATCAAGTTGGATTCACGATAAGTATGTTGGCAAAGCAATAATGATTCAAAAAGATCTCAAAGGCCAAAGACAAAAGATAATAAAAAGATAAAGATCAAGATCACAAGAGCATGATTGAAATGAGACCACTGTTACACAACAAGACTAAAGACAACGATCATTAAAAATCAAAGATCAAGGTCACAAGAGAGATCTCAATAATCATCCCTTAGGGGAAAGTGTTGATCATTAATGTAAACAAAGAGAGATCTCAATGATTGTCCCTTAAGGGGAGATTGTTAGGAATACAAAAAGTGACGATCTTATTTAGTCTTGTAATAATTAGTGAAATATTAAGTGTGTAATAGTTAGGTAAAGGTCTCGAGACTAAAATATAGTCATGAGACAAGGCTATGTAAAAGCCATGAACAAAGAGCTCATCTTGTAAAGGGTATAAATACCATCCATCTCATTGAGGAGGTAAGCTTCTAATTCTATCTTCTTATTTCTCGCCTTTCACTTTCTCTCTCTACTCTATCCTTTCTTCCTCATTCTCTCTACCTACTTTCTCTTTCTACTATTTCTCTCTCTATAACAAACACTAGATAACTTATTTGATCCTAAATCAAGACCTAAAAACTAACTATATGGTGATTATCTTCATGTGAAAACTGATATTTTATTGTTATACGTGTTAATTGCAAGAGGACTTTGCCTACATTCCCTTTGCAGAAAGGTTTTAGTTATTTGTACAAGAAGTAAACAACTATGATATTTGCACGGGCATACCAAAACTAGCAACATGGATAGAGGTATAACTTCAATTGACTATGAATCTTTTGATTGATTCATCCCTACAGTAACCTATTTATCATATTTGGATTAAAAATTTCACCTCTTATGAGATGTAATCAGATGCATTAGCTAAGCTACTAAAAACACTAGCGCATAGGAACTGAACAATATTGATGCATACGTGGAAATGTTCAGCTTTAAGGGGTATTTGGCTATGGCTGCTACATTCTTTTGAACTCAAGTGGCTAAGGCTATTTTTTATTGGGTCAATGACTTGAGTGTTTGGATTCATGTACTGCATCAAGTGTTCCACAACAGGATTTTATTATGGCGACTTGCTACTGATTTCCTAAAAAAAACTAGGCATTGTACTGCAACACATATCATCTATGTAATGTTATTAGAATTATTGTTTACGGGTACGCTTAGCGTCTTTCAGTTACATGTTATATTATGAAATATATGGAGGTGGACAAAAAGCCTATAGCTTCTTTTGTTTTTGGTTTATGTTTCATAAGCTCACTTTTTATAGCTTATTTTGAAACTTTAAGGCTTATTGCATTCTTTATCTGAAAAAAGTAGACTGCAGTTAAACTAGTGGTTAGCCGCCACGTCAAAAACAGATTCTGATAACGGGAATAATAATAATTATAATAAATGTGGTTCAAAACAGATCGAGGTTTATTCTTTTCTATGTTTAATAATTGATATTATATTAGGTAAGATTAAAAATGTTTAAAAAACTACTTTATGAATCTGCAAATTTCATTTCATAAAGCAACAGAGAAGGTTTAAGCATGTTAATAAATATCTATGACACTTTTGACAGGTTTTACATGTGCGCCGGTCTGACATGTTTGGATATTACCTGTTTAAAATAGGTGTGTTGGTATTTTTATGTAGATAAGGTATAAGAAGAGAGTTTTGGCATCCAACTAAAGGGTAGATAACCGTTTCCCTATTTTTTTGTAGATGCAGACATGGCTACCATGCGACCATTAAAGAATGTTGAAGCTATAGAATTGTTAGACCGGGTTTATAAATGTAATTGTGGTGGTGTTCTACAACATGTGATATTGTTATGACGGAAGGATTAAAGGAAAGTAGTGTTCTATTGAAATTTTCAGTTCTTATGGATGCGAAAGCCCACCTGAGGTATGCTCCCTTTCATAGGCTACACTATAAACTTATTAATTTAATATGAAAAGAATCAATTATGAATGACTTGCATTTCATTATATGTTTCAAGAATTTAACTCTTAAAATGGCGAAGTTGAGTCCGTAGCTATTCCAACAGCATATAAGGCCGTTGCCATTTTCCAGGTAAACTAAAATACCCTTTACACCAACAACTGCAACACTTAACGTTCAACCATGTGGTAAACTTGTATGTCATCTTTTTTTCCTCTTTGAAAAGCAAAATTTTGTGATCACACAAGAAGGCCACATGTCATTGGTCTTGGTTATATGAATGAATCGAGATTGTTAAATTTGGCCTGCTTTGGAGACCCATATATTTTTGAAACACAATAACGTCCAATAAGAATAAATAGAAGTGATTATTGGGTTCATAATATAGAAAACAAGTTTTATGGATTCTAAAATAGCTTAAGATGTTTTAACTATGCTAATTAAAATACCCTTAAGCCTAAGGAAGTCATACATTTTATGGTTATGTAGTAGCTCAGAAATAACTTTAGCTGTTTATAGTAAGCTAATTCAAACACTACCTTTTATTGTGTTTTAAGGGGTCAATTTTCAGTAGTTCTTCTATTAGTGGCTAGCAAGCTTATTCCTTTTGTTATTTAGCGAAATGTACTGCAAATCTGTTGGGATTAAAAGGCTTCATAGTGATGTTGAGGATTACTACTGCTAGTTAGGAAGTTACTACTGCTAGATATAGTTACTACTGCTGATCAAGACTGTAAGAAATAATCTAAGTCAATACTACTGCTAGAGTAATATTAGTACTGCTAGTACTAATAGTTACTACTGCTAGAAGAATTAATGCTGCTAGAGTAAGTTAGTACTGCCAGTACTAAGTTAAGATTGCTGAAGAATTAGTACTGCTTAGTGCTATTCATGTGCTATGCATAGGTTATCTATGTATAGGAATATGTCAGTTTTAGAATAGAATACATATAGAACTAGATCTAGATCTAGAACTGAATATATAATTAAGCAAGTGTTGTAAGCTTTCAAGGACTCCTTGGTGTATAAAAGGAGGTCTTGGGGCATAGAGTTTGATGTACCAAATTAACCAAAAACACCTACATCTACACGAGCACAACACACAATCAGTTTAGTAGTTTAATAGCTTCAAGGTTCTTGTAATCCTAATACTGTAAGAGTATTCATATTATTATCATTAATAATATTGGAACTTGTTTTTTAAACTTGTTGTTCATAGTTTTACTGTTTCATTAAACATTCTTATTAATATTAAAGATTAGATTCCGCATAGTCTTTAATACTCTCAAACACAGTTTCTACTATACTTGTGTTAGATTTATCTAACATAACTAAACCTTATACAAGCTAAGGAATTTGATCTGTTTAAGAAGAAGTTGGGACTCATAAGTGGTATCAGAGCTTGTTGAGAAGCTATGATATATAAGAATCTGTTTGAATACAAAAGAACTCTTTGCTAGAAGATATGGATTCAGAATCTGCACACATGGTAGCTGCATCCAAAGTTCCCATGCTCAAACCTAGAGAGTTTGAGTTATGGAGAATGAGGATTGAACAATACATCCAAATGATAGAATACTCTCTTTGGGAAGTCAAAGAGAATGGTGCAATCTTACCAAAAACACACGTGGTAGAAGATGTTGTACAAGCAATGCATATTACATCTGCTAAAGATAGGGCTCAGAGAAGATTAGAGGTAAAAGCTAGGAGTACTTTAATGATGGGCATTCCAAATGAACATCAGTTAAAGTTTAACTCTATTAAGGATGCTAAGCTATTACTCGAAGCTGTAGAAAAGAGATTTGGTAGGAATGCTGCAACCAAAAAGACTCAAAGAAACCTATTAAAACAGCCATATGAAAACTTCACTACTTCAAGCTCTGAGATGCTTGATCAAACCTTTGATAGGCTTCAAAAGCTTGTAAGTCAGTTGGAGCTTTTAGGTGAAAAGCTTTCACAAGAAGATGTGAACCAAAAGTTGTTAAGGAGTTTGTCACCAGAATGGAATACACATGTTGTTGTGTGGAGAAACAAGTCTGAATTAGAGACAATGAGCATGGATGATCTCTACAACAATCTCAAGGTGTATGAACCAAAATTTAGAGGGATGTCTATCTTAACTTCAAACACATAGAACATTGCTTTTGTGTCCTCTTTAAATAACAACACTAGCAATACTAATGAAATAGTTAATACTGCTTATGGTGTTTCAACTGCTAGCACACAAGTTAATGATGCAAACATTAATAACTTGAGTGATGCTGTTATCTGTTCATTATTTACTAGTCAATCAAATAGTCCTCAACTTTCACATGAGGACTTACAACAAATCTATCCAGATGACATTGAAGAGATAGATTTGAGATGGCAAATGGCGATGTTGACTATGAGGGCTAGAAGATTTTTGAAGAATACTATAAGGAAGCTTACAGTCAATACCAATGAGAACATTAGCTTTGATAAGTCCAAAGTGGAGTGCTACAACTGCCATAAAACAAGACATTTTGCTAAGGAGTGTAGAGCTCCAAGGAATCAAGACTACAAGAACAAAGAAAGCTCAAGAAGGAGTATGCTCGTGGAAGCATCTACTTCCATAACTTTGGTGTCATGTAATGGTCTTTGTGGGTATGACTGGAGTGATTAGGCAGAGGAATGCACTCATGGCTTACACATCTTCAAGTTTTAGCTCAGCTTTAAACTCTAACTCAGAGGTATCAAATGATTTTACTTGTTTAAAATCTTGTTTGGAAACTATTAAACTTCTTAAAACTCAAAATGATCAACTATTAAAAGATTTTAAGAAATCTGAATTAATGGTTCTAGGTTATAAAATAGGTTTACAGTTAGTAGAAGAAAGACTTGAATTCTTTACAAAGAATAAGTTTGTTTATATAGACAAGATAAATGGATTAAAATGGGATATTCAAGTAGGAGAAATAACTATAAGGGAGCTTAGGAAGAAGCTTGAAAAGGTACAAAATGAAAAAGATAGCATTCAATTAAATGTAGACAAACTTGAAAATGCATCTAAAAGCTTAAACAATATTATAGAAAGTCAAATAGTAAACAATTGCAAGAAAGGTTTAGGCTATAATGTAGTTCCACCTCCCTTAACAGGAAATTTCATGCCTCCAAAGCCTGACTTATCCTTTATTAGCTTAGAAGAGTTTGTTAATGAGCCTATAGTTGAGAACAGAAAGTTTGATGAAAAAGTGTCAGATAGTAAGGAAGAAAATGTGTCTCAAACTAAAACAGTTAAGCCTAGTATTGCCAAGATAAAACTTGTCAAATCTAAGCAACAGGAGAAAACTACTAGAAAAACTATTAAACAAGTTGAGAAACCTAGGCAAAACACACACATTACTAGAGGCAATCAAAGAAACTAGAATAATATGATGTCTCAAAGACTAGGAAGTAATTTTGAGATGTTTCATAAAGCCTGTTATGTGTATGGAAGTTTTTATCATTTGCATGCTAATTGCAATCACCATCAAAATCAAAAGATGGTGAAACCTATTTGGAACAATGCTCAAAGGGTGAATCATCAATATTATGCTAAAAGACTCACCCCTATGCTATAAGGAACATGGTTCCAAGAGTAGAACTAATGAAGTCTAGCTTAGTATCTCTTAATACTGCTATACAAGTTAATACTGCTCACTCAAAAACAACAGTTAATGCGGCTAGACCAATGACATATATTTCTAAATTAGCACATTCAACTGTTAAGAGGCCCATTCATAAGGAAATAGCATTTCAAAACAGCAATATTAATCAAAGGGTTAATACTACCAGGGCTAAAAATGTTAATACTGCTAGACCAAAAGCAGTAGTTAATGGTGTTAAGGGTAAAAATGTTAATGTTGTTAAGGCCTCAGCTTGTTGGGTTTGGAAACCAAAGACTAAAGATATAAACCATGTTTCTAAATACAATAGTGCATCAAACACCCTAAAAAGCTTGATTATGTTGATGCACAAGGAAGATCCAAGTCAGTGATGGCTTGGGTCCCTAAAAGAAACTGATCTTCTTACTTAATGTGCAGGGTAATCCACTGATGGATTTATAGGACAAATGAGTAATTGATAATGGATGCTCAAGGCACATGACAAGAAACATGTCCTATCTTATAGACTATAAAGAGATAGATGGAGGATATGTTTCTTTTGGAGGGAACCCCAAAGGAGGGAAGATCACAGGAAAAAGTACCATTAAAATTGGTTATCTAGATTTTGAAAATGTGTATTTTGTTAGAGAGTTAAAGTTTAATCTATTTAGTGTCTCATAAATGTGTGATAAAAAGAATAGTGTTCTTTTTAATGACATTGAATGTATTGTTTTATCTCCAAACTTTAAGTTAATTGATGAAAATCAAGTTTTACTTAGAGTTCCTAGAAAGAAAATTATGTATAGTGTTGATTTAAACAATGTTGTTCCTAAAGGAGGTTTAACTTGCTTTTTTTCAAAAGCCACATCTGATGAATCTTAACTTTGGCTTAGAAGGTTAGGTCACTTAAATTTTAAAACAATGAATAAACTGGTTAGGGGAAATCTTGTAAGAGGTTTACCTTCCAAACTTTTTGAAAATGAGCAAACCTATGTTGCCTATCAAAAGGGAAAGCAGCACAGAGCCTCTTATATGTCTAAAACAGAGAACTCAATCAGTCTCCCTTTACATTTGTTGCATATGGACTTGTTTGGTCCAACATTTGTAAAAAGCATTATGAAGAAAATGTATTGCCTAGTTGTTACAGATGATTATAGTAGGTTTACATGGGTTTTCTTTCTAGCTACTAAGGATGAATAGTGGCATTCTTAAGTCTTTTATAACTGGAATAGAAAATCTAGTAAATCACAAGGTTAAGATAATTAGATGTGATAATGGGACTGAGTTCAAAAACAAAGAGATGAAATAGTTTTGTGAGATGAAGGGTATTTTGAGACAATTTAGTGTAGCTAGAACTCCTCAACAAAATGGAGTTGCTAAGAGGAGAAATAGAACACTAATTAAGGTTGCTAGGACTATGCTAGATGATTCTAAGTTGCCAATTACTTTTTAGGCAGAAGCAGTTAATACTGCTTGCTATGTGCAAAATAGAGTGTTAGTAGTTAAGCCTCATAACAAGACCCCGTATGAACTTCTTAATAGTAGAACACCAACTTTAAGTTTTATTAGACCATTTGGGTGTCCTATTACCATTCTCAATACTATAGATCACTTAGGCAAATTTGATTGTAAGGCTAATGAAGGTTTCTTTGTTGGATACTCTCTAAATAAGAAAGCCTTTAGAGTATTCAATAGTAGAACAAGGATAGTGGAAGAAAACATGCATATTAGGTTTAGTAAGAGTACACCTAATACTATAGGAAGTCGACCAGATTGGCTATTTGATATTGATGCACTAACAAGAACTATGAATTATGAGCCAAATCTTGCAGGTACACAGTCTAATGGTTTTGCAGGTACAAAAGCAAGTACTCATACAGGTCAAACTGAGAATGAATACATAATCTGTCTAAAAGTACATCTTGTTGCCATTATGGTATCCTGATCTACCACTTTCCTAAAATCCAAAGAGTTCTCAAGATGATGGATGCACACCTTCAATAGATGATGGAAAGAAGGTCGATAAATATCTAAGAACAGAAATTAAAAGTGAAGATCAAGAGAAGGAAGATAATGTTAGCAGTACTAATAATGTTAATACTGCTGGTACAAATGAAGTTAATGATGTTGATGAAAATACAAGCATTAAACTTCAAGATGATCCAAATATGCCTACTTTGGAAGAAAATATCATATTTGAATACTCAAATGATGAAGATATTGGTGCAGAACCTGACATGAACAATTTAGATACTACAATCCAAGTTAGTTCTATTCTAACTACAAGAATTCATAAAGATCATCCCCTTGGTCAAGTTATTGGAGATTTGCAATCAACTACAATAACAAGAAGGATGTCACAGAGTTTGGAGGAACATGGGTTTGTTGGAACTACCCTTAAATAAAGAACAAACCATAAAAACCTTCAACATTGCTTGTTTGCTTGTTTTTAATCATAAAAAGAACCTAAAAAGGTAGTTCAAGCATTAACGGATCCAAGCTGGATAGAAGCTATGCAGGAAGAGCTTCTACAATTCAAGTTATAAGAAGTTTGGACTTTGGTGGAATTACCAAATGGAAAAAGAGCCATAGGCACTAAATGGGTCTTCGGGAATAAAAAGGATGAAAGAGGAATTGTGATTAAAAATAAATCAAGATTGGTTGCTCAGGGATACACATAAGAAGAAGGGATTAACTATGATGAAGTATTTGCCCTTGTTGCAAGAATTAAAGCAATTAGGTTATTTTTAGCTTATGCTTCCTTTAAAGAATTTGTGGTGTACCAGATGGATATAAAGAGTGCTTTTCTCTATGAAAGATTAAAGAAGAGGTGTATGTATGTCAACCACCAGGATTTGAAGATCCAAACTTTCCTGATAGAGTATACAAGGTTGAAAAAGCACTATATGGACTGCATCAAGCTCCTAGAGCCTGGTATGAAACCTTGTCAACATATTTGTTAGACAATGGGTTTCAAAGAGGGAAAATTGACAAGACCTTCTTTATCAAAAGGCACAAAGGTGATATTTTGCTGGTCCAAGTATATGTAGATGATATCATATTTGGATCAACAAAGAAGGAGCTTTGTACTGCTTTTGAAAATCTGATGCATGAGAAGTTTTAGATGAGTTCTATGGGAAAACTTACATTCTTTTTAGGATTACAAGTGAAGCAGAAAGAAGATGGAATATTTATCAGTCAGGATAAATATGTAGCTAACATACTAAGGAAGTTTGGTTTTACAAATGTCAGGACAGCCAGCACCCCAATGGATACAGAAAAGGCTTTGCTCAAAGACTCATATGGTGATGATGTTGATGTTTATCTTTACAGGTCAATGATTAGATCATTGATGTATCTTACATCATCTAGACCAGACATTATGTTTGCAGTATGTGCATGTGTAAGATTCCAAGTCATACCTAAAGTGACACACTTACATGCTATGAAAAGGATTTTTAGGTTCCTAAAAGGCCAACCTGAACTGGGCCTTTGGTATCCTAGAGATTCTTCCTTTGAATTGGTGGCATATTTTGATAGTGACTATGCTAGAGCAAGCTTATATAGGAAGTCTACAACAGGAGGTTGTCAGTTCCTAAGGTACAGATTAATATCATAGCAGTGCAAGAAGCAAACTGTGATTGCCACTTCATCTACTGAAGCTG
>BQNB010075007.1:0-27930 GCA_026074375.1 Tanacetum coccineum | reverse complement strand
TTAGAATTATAAAAGGGTGCGTTTGATTTCTTTCTTTGACCCGGGTTATATGTTTGACTTCGGGCTTATATAAAAAAGATTAGGCCAATGGTGTGTTTTGGGCTCGGGTAGAGTTAATAGATTTTGGATTTGGGTTATTATAAGGAGATAACGAGTGTTAACTCTTTATATATTAAAGAGTTAACACCGTCAGGGCTTAGGGTTATTTTTGCAATATAGTTTAACTCTAGGGGCTGTTTTGGGAATTTTTGGGATTTTTGTCTTCTTATGGTTGACTTTGGTTGACCAAGGGTTGACCAATGGTTGACTTTGAAAGCATTCTTTCGGCTCTTGTACACTCTTTTCCATTCTCGTGTCCGTGTTTGTCTGGTTTTGAGCGTTTTCTTAAGATTTTTGCATTATCCGTACCTACACAATCACAAAAACAAAACAAGCAATATACAAGCATTTTAAGCATAATTTTGTCTTTTTAGGGCCTATTTTGATATAAAAAGGATATGTGTTTTCACACATATCAGTATATCTTACCCTTAAGGTTACATGAAAATACATTTTAATCGGGGTATTTGGAACAGACCATTGCGTATAAAAGCAGGTTGTGAACTAAATTTTATATATGAAAAAGTGCCACTTACATGTAAACCTGTCCGCAATTGATGAAGAGGACTGCAAGTTGTATTAAGTAACCTAAATCCAACAAACCCAATGGAATAAATAAAGATCAATATTTGTTTTAAAATTGTTAGACAAAACAGTGAAAGAAAAAAAATACTATACAGATCTTTACTCACTGATCAATAATGAAAAACTTAAGTTACCGACTACACTGGCATTTTAGCACGATAATCACTTAACTAAGCATATCCAAACACCCTCTTAACGTAGGTAACAACTTAAAAATACTAATGCATCACCAGAAAAGAAAAAAATGTTATCTAACATTGATGTAAAGTGTACGACTTCCTCAAGGCCTCAATAACATGTTGCAGATCACAATGCTGGGCTCGATAATTAGATTTCCTTGCAATGGTACATGCTTAATATCATTAGCGAACTATATCAAATGCATTAATGCTGACAATGTTTGTAAAGTATATATTAAACCAAGGAAACAACAATATTATCACTCATAATCTAGTCGACTCACATCTAGCGACCGGTCAGGTAGATGAATCCTAACAGGTACTACAGGTTTTTTCGACAATGGATATGGTCTCAACGACTTGCATATTTTATTATGCGGTAACTAATATTATGCTTATTGAGCTAAATCGAGTTTCTAAAAAGATACATACAAACAAATAACGTCAGCATATTTTCTATTCCTTCCAAAGAAGGCATAATTTCTTTTTAGTTTCATGTTGATCTATGTCTGGCCTAAAATAGATTAGTATTTGCTTAATACATGCTAGAAACAAAGTTTGAACACCAACCACCTGTTTGTACATATCCAGATTACCCTATGAAGAACCTCATATCTAATATTACCAAACTGAAAAAATCATATCCAAATTCACATCAGTATCAATTTATCAAACCCAATACCAAAAAAGGCCAAAATTAAAACAAAATCAAAGCTACAATTTTTACCTTATGTTAAAACTGCATAACCATATTGACAATCAGCCAAAATACAAATGCAAGCAACGAATTCAAATGTTGGAAAACAAAACAAATGAATCGAGTGGGGACGGAATAAAATTGATTTAGGGAGTCTAATATTGATTGAAGAGAATAAAAGGGATTTGGAGAGTTTTTTCTTTTGACCGGATGCGTATAACATTTTGGTCCATTAAATTTGAATTACTTGCGTATTTTTTACTTTTAAGTATATGAATAAATAAAAACGTATTTGCAATTTTGTATGGTTAAATTAAAAATATTGATGCTTTTTAATTAAAAATTTTAATTTTTTTTAATAACCATGTTTTCGACCTATTGGCCAACTAATTCACGGGGTTCGAACCCGCCGCCACGCAGACTCAAACCAGGTAAAGTCCTCCCTTTTCGGAAGGTTGGCGTGATCACTTCAAAGTTGTTTGCACCTAACTGGAATTGAACTTGAGACCTCACACATTTAGAATGATAGCCACAACTCTCTTTACACTAAGCCACATTTAAGTGGTTAAAAAAATTAATTTTAAAGAATAATAATTTAATTATTAATTAATGAAGGAAGTTCCACAAATCTCTATGTCAAAAAGCGTTTTCTTATATTATATAAAAGATTTGGCACGGAAACTAATAATGTGTCAAATAATCGAGCTCTACCATCATTTATATAGTATAATTTGGTTGTAAACAATGAAAGTTATTTAATTTAATATAAAGTTTTACTTGTTTTGGAGAAGAGTTTCCTTAAATCTTCGTTATATTTTCCATCCATGTGTAACCAATACATGAACGACCTCATTTTTTTACATGTATGCACGTATAATATGAATTTTTTTGAACTCAGTCTTAAAAGAAAAATTCTTATCTATGAAACAATAAGGGTAACTCGTCAAAAAGTAGAAGAAACCTGTTTTAAGTGATCTGAATTACTTCGAGTGGTGACAAAGGTTATTGTTGATATATATTAATTAATTTGATATTAAGATAAATTTTGATCTTAAAAAGCTACTAATTAAGGGAAATTAAGTATTAAAGTGAATGAAATCAATTGTAATTTTTTTTTAAAATAAGAAAAATATTATCAACACGTGTGAGATGAAATAGGCATCTGGGTCATGTTTTAAAAGATGTTCCAAATACATAAGCATTCGAAACAATTTATAAAAAATGTTTTAAATAATTACTATTTCCACACTCTAATTTTTTTCCAAATACACAAGTATTTGGCACAAGCCCTAGAAACAGTTCTAAATACACATACTTATTTGGCACTACAGGTATCGATTGTCCCAAATACATAAGTATTTGGCACCGACAACGGAAACCGTTCCAAATGCACATGCACTTGGCACCATTATTACAAAACGTTCCAAATGCATGCGTATTTGGAACGATTTTCTAATAGCCGTCCCAAATACGTATTTTTTTGGTACGGTTATCTAAACGTATTTGGCACTCTTTTTTGACTGTTCCAAAAAAGTTCGTCCCAAAAAGCCCCTTTTTTGTAGTGATGTATAATACCCTCAATGTTTTTTTAAACAAGTTGTATATATATATATTTGTGTAAATTACACCGTTCGTCCCTAAACTTAGGCCCGATTACGAATTCAGTCCCTAGATAACGGGGGTCGATGTCGTTAATCTTTAAAGTCGATTTTCGTTACTCGTTTGGTCCCTCGAGCCCCGTTATACGTAACGGGTCTTAGTTTGACTTTTCAACGATGGGCGGTTTAGTAATTTCAAAACTTTTTCAATTTTTCACCGTTGGTCCCTGGGTCAATTTTTTTTTCCTTTTTTTGTTTTTTTCCAATGGGTGTTGTACTGTTGCTTTAGTTTGTCGTTTAGCACTTGCACCATTGGTCCCTGACTTGTTTCTATGTATTATAAATGATGGTTTGCAAGGTATAAGACAAAAATTATAAAATGGTTCGTTGTGCATGTGGTTTGAAAGCTATGATTAGAACATCATGGACTAATCGGAATCCTAGTCGTTGTTTCTATGGTTGTCCTACACTTATAAGTATGATCCGATCGAAAAATATGTAACAAATCATTTTGTTTGTTTATTTACACATCCATTTTCTTTGATTTTTAGAGTCCAACCTGTGTCAACTTCCTCAGATGGTTTGATCCACCAATGCGTCAAAGGTCTGTTCAGATTATCCCAGGGTTGTTGAGGTCGCGTAATGAGCCTGAAGAAATCCTTGCTATGGTTGAAGAAAAGCGACACAAGTTGTAGAAATTTCTCATCATCAGTTGGGTTGTGTTTGGATTTTATGTTTACTGTACAATATGAAGCTTTAGGGTAGTTGCTTTTTGGGTAGATGTTCTGGGTAGGTAATGGGTTATGGTATTGTGGATGAATGTGGTTTTGAGTTGATTGATGGAATGAATAGTTTCTGTTTTAGTCATATTGTCGTGGATGTATGTGTTAATTTGTTTGACTAATAAAGTCAACAAAGTCAATTGGTTTCACTATAATGAATTAGCAAAAGTCAAATAATCTGTATAACCGTTTGACACCAAGAACAACAACTAATCTTGGATAATTCATACAATTGATTATGGATAATTCATACAATTGATTAGACTAAATAAACCTAAACTAATTAATTCATAACAAACATAAACGAAGTCACAATCCCAAACACTATCATAGTTGACTTCTAAAAGCAAGCATTCATTTGACTTTTCTTCAATTCTACCATGACTTGCTGCATTTGACCTTCCATATCAGCAAACTCAACTTGAAGGACTGAAGTTCTTCTCGGCTTGTTAATTCATTTTCTAGCTCTTCTCTTTGCGAGGGATTAAGAAGCAGATGCATCTCATATAATTGAGTTCTATACCATTTAATCTTTAACTCCAGATCACACCAATACCATCTTTTACAGTGCTTGATTCCTTTTAACTGAAAATAAGAAAATTTATAATTAGCTAGTAAAATAAGATCTAGAAAAAATGCAACGGCTTACATATTTGTTAGGGCAAACACCAAATTATCTAGTAGGGTTATCACGTGTCCAAGAGGTAAGCTTCATCAAAGGAAGCGCACATTTACACTTTGTAGGACCGAAGCAAGAAGATGAAGACATTCTTGAAACGGTTTTGTAATTTTGCCTTTGTTTGTGTTTTTGTCAAGTAAAGAGCGCGGAGACTTTATAACCGTTGTCCGTTGTGTTACCCAAGCCTTTTTATATTGTTATTGTAACTTGCACCGTTGGTCCCTCAATGCTCTATTGGTTTTCTATTTCCTGCCAAAATACACAATAAATATTCCACACGTTACTTGCACGCTTGGTCCTTGAAAAACATTTTAGCCGCCTTTTACATATACTTTCCCAGTATTATAATTGCGTTCTTGACTCTTCGTTTGTGTAGTCTATTAATCATCATGTACCTTCACTTGTATTTAAATACACTTCGCATTTGGTTCTTCATTTCCAAAACACACATATACATTCCTTAACTTACTAAACACCTTTCACTATCCTAAAACCAAACTTTTTCAATGGCCGGTGACAATGGGTTTGTGAATTTGGAACAACTCAAGCTCTTAGCAAATTCAGACGTGCTGCGATATTAACTGCTCGTCTATTTTGACATGAAGACGCAGAGGGAGGTTCAGCTAGCAACTGAAATTAACAATTTAACGAGGCAATTGCTTGGCAGTATAGATGAAAGGCTTTCGTTTATACGAGAGCTTGTGATACGTTTGCCGACAAATGTGATGGCCTATAAGACAAGGGAGGAACTCAAGGGTCTGCAGAAGGATGATATGATCAAGGCGATGGAGATGAGGATGGTAGCTTTATAGTTGCACCTTCAGGCCATGAAGGGGTTTGACTTTTATAAATCTCTGTAAACGGGAGAAGGTCGGCTTGCGGGGTTATCTTTTTTGCTTATGGGTTATTTTTTGTTAACATGTGTTTTTTTTATGAATGTATGGTTAAAAGTTCTGGTTATTAATCAATGAACCATTTCATTATAATGTGTTGTTGGTATTGTATTTGTTTTGTGTATAAATTACACTGTTTGACCACAACTCTGTTTGTCCAAGGTTTTTACCTTGGAGACAAAATAACGAAAACAAGTTGCATAAGTTGATGATCCAAAACATAACACATATACATATAACAAAAAATTAAAAGAAATACATATAAGGGTAATTTATGATCCAAAACATTAGTAATAGAAGATAGCACATAAACGACCCATTCTTTGCATTGACATCGTCTTTACTTAATGCATCATCCATCTATTCAGCATACACCCTTTTCCTCTTTAGTGGTCTTTCTTTGTCTACTAGTTCATCACTACCATGGTTTGCAACCTGTTTACAAACCAGAACTTCAAGTTTACCTTTGTTAACAACATGTTTTGGAACTTGTTCACAGTTAGCACCATCAATCTCATCATGCACATGATCATCCATCCCTTGTTCCACTGCTTCACTTGGCATCTCTATAAGATCACCACTTTGTTTTCCTATGTTATTGTCCAAAGGCAAATCTTCACACACGTGTTCTTGGATAACCTTGTCTTTTATTACCTCATTGCCTTTGTCTAAATCAAAGGCATTAATGTTGAACGTAAGGTCAATCTTAAACAATGATCTTTTCCATTTGAATTCTTCGCTTTACCTTTTGGCCCTTTTTCATTCTTGGACTTACCAGACCGTGGAGTTGGTATCAGCAACTCACTGTCAGAGTCTGATAAACATACTTCACTTAGTGAACAGGTGTAAGTTTTATTGTTAGCCATGTGAAGATGTTATGGTATCGTTAGTTTTTCACAATTTTCTGGAAACCAAGTGAAAGTGTAACTATTTAGATGAAAATGGCATGTGAGGTGGTGTTAGGTTTTTCTCTATTTATGTGAACGACTGTAGAAAATATAGGCAGGTATACAGGAAAGGACTAAATATAGAAGGTGTACTAGTGCAGTTAAAAACCATAAACGTCAGGGATCAAGTTCATAGATAAAAGGAGTAAACCTTCTAGTGTACTTGATAACCATAAACGACAGGGACCAAATTCATAGATAAACCTATTCAATTTTTAGAACAGTATAAATGAATATTTAGCCAAAAAGTCAAACATAGTTTACCTTACACCCTATATAAGACTAGTGTAATTTGTTAACAAAGTAAAGCAGAATTGCAGTCATCCACTAGAACATGAATTCATCACCAAATCATAGATGGAAAGAAGGCCTTGATGTTGTGTTGGTTCCATGTGCCAAACTTAAGCCTTATACTTTGAACTTTTTTCTCTCTTTCTTTTACGACACCAAATGCTTAATTAAGGTTGGCACACAACTTCATCTGTTGAGCATTTTTCTTCAACTTGGTCTTCAGCACATAAGCACTAAAAGGGAGTGCTTGCGGATACAGGAGTTACGCGGGATTTATTTCACCTTTTATCATACGATTTTGTCTATAAATTAACCTCACTGCGGTTAGTAAATGATAATCAAGCACAAGTTTTGAAGCTACTAAATTATCGGCACACTCATATAATTTTCAACCAATACCAATGCTCCAGAAAAAGTGACAAATTACAAATACACAACCGTAACGATGGATGAGACACTTGCAATTGTATTCAAACCTTAACTCGAACAAGCTAAAGGTAAAAATTATCTTAGGTATCAAAGGTAGATACCTGAATTCTTTAAGGTTTAATTCTCACAATTTAGTGGACTGGTTTGTGCTAGTTATAGTGTCAATCCGGTTGGATTTGCCTTACTAAGTGTATATATTTTTAGTTCTTTCGGAAGAAAAAGCATATATAGTTAATTTTATGAAATATCAGTTGAAAATTTTGGCTAGATTATAGGGCAAACATAGAGGGATCTATTAATTTATTTTTGCCTAGTGTATCCTCTCCACACTAAGTGAACATAGGCCCTCAATATTGGAACTGATAAATATAGAAATAGGGAAAAATTAAAGGAAAACGGTACTTCCCGGGGCATAGAGATATATAGCTTGAGAGAGCTATCCTTGAGCGTACACCATAATTTTCCAGGTCTAATCTATGTTACCTGCATAAGAGTAAACATACAAAAGCACACAAAAAGAAAATATATATGTTTTTGCATTTTTTTAGGAAAAATAAAACAGAGGAGGATGGACTTCACTACACTAAATTAAAGCACAGGTGTAGCCTCTCGATAAGACGCTTAATTTTGAAATGAGTCATTAGCTAGACTCGTACTTCTGGGGTTTATTCTTTGGGATAGAAAGGAGTACTTCAACCCTTGGGATCCAATTATCTACTTACATGGTAAGAAGTTGAGTCTATGGCCGTATACAACTAACGTCTTGACATCTTTATCCATAATTTCAACAAATCTGGATGGATAATGGTGTTTCACTACATGATGGTCCAAGCCATCGAGATATGAGAGTATGGTTGTTTAAATTTGTAATTAAGAATGAAATGAACAACACATTGTTCCCATGTTTAAGACTTCTTTTCCTCATATTGAGTTTTCTAGCGATTCCAGGCTTTGGTTCAAGCATTGTATATAGACGAGAGTTTTTCATAAGATTGATAGCGAAATATCGTCTAACTTGTGCAAGTAAAACAATTTATTTCTCGATCAGCGCGATGAGATCAGGTGATAATAGTTTTTTAAGAGCCCATAAGCACGGTGGTTCAATTTGAATGACAAGTGGAGTTTTTTTTGTAAAAGAGTTTGTATGGTGTAGTTCCGGTTGTTGTTTGTAAGCAGAATCTAAAAGCCCATAAGCAACGTCGAAGTTCCTTGACCAGATAGTATGAATTTGGTCTTTCAAACTATTTTTAAGGGATTCTTTTAAGAGCTCTGTTCGTATTTTCAAATTGACCGCTCTTTTGAGGGTGATAGGATGTAGAAAAATGGTGGTTAACTCCATATCTTTTCATGGGTTTTCCCTTATTTTGTTGCAGAAATGAGTAACCTCGTCATTCATTATAAGAGATTTGGCATTTCCAAATGGCAGAAACATTTAGGAATGAAATAACAACTCTGCATCGTGGTTGGTAATATTGAGCATTTGTCCTATTTTGGATAACATAATTAACATGCGACCTAAGATGTATTCGAATTTATATGATTTTGGGAATGGTCCCATAAAGTCGATACCCCAGATGTCAAAATTTTCGCATACTTGAATACTGTTTAAGGGCATTTCATCACGTTTGGATATATTTCATGTCTTTTGACATGCTTCGCAAAGGCGAACAATAGTAGACTTCTTTGATAATTGTTGGGCCATTAAAGCCTGAAGTCTAGGACATTTTTATAGTTTGTGGTATTTAGTCCTAATGTCCAACCGGTAGGCTCCATGGTGATATTGAACAAGAATGTTTGAGTTTTCTGGTCCTTGAAGACACAACGTCTAATCATACCGTCTGAACTATCCTGAGAAAGGAAAGGGTCTTCCAAAAGTATTGTTTTAAGGTCGGAGAAGAATTTATTCGTTTGTTGGTACGTCATACCCTTATAGGTATAACAACGCCACCAAATAGTTTGGCAAAGCCCTGCGAACCATGGTTCGTCTTAAGTGGTTATTTCCATAAGTAGTTTATCTCTAGGAAAGTAATCGTCGACATACACTGTCATCACACGTCTCATCATTTTTCAACCGAGATAAGTGGTCGGCGGCAAAATTATCTTGTCACCTTTTTATCTTGTACTTTCTATATCAAATTCTTTGTAAGAGCATAAACCAATCGTATAAGACATGGTTTAACATCTTGTTTTGTTGAATAGGATGTCCTTAGGAGAATGATGAACTGTATTACATGTTTGGATAATATCAAATAGGGTCAGAATTTATCAAATGCAAAAACTACAGCCATTAGTTCCTTTTCGGTAACTGTATAATTTTGTTAAGCTGCATTGAGAGTTTTGCTTATAAAATAGATGGGGTGAAAATGTTTTCCATCTTTTTGACCTAAGACTGCTCCAACTGCGAATTCACTCGCATCACATATTAGCTCAAATGGAAGATTCCAATTTGGGCTTATGATTACAGGAGTACATGTGAGTTTTTCTTTTATTGTATTGAAAGCTTAGTGACATTCGTCATTGAATTCGAATGGAGTATCTTTTTCAAGCAACTTAGTTAGAGGACGGGCAATTTTTAAGAAGTCTTTAATGAAACGTCGGTAGAAACTGGCATGTCCTAAGAAACTTCTAATGCCTTTGACATTAGTAGGAGGTGGAAGTTTAGAGATTAAGTCAATCTTGGCTTTGGCAACTATAAGGCATGCACCGGACACTTTGTGTCTAAGCACAATTCCTTCTTTAACCATAAAGTGACATTTTTCCCAGTTAAGGATAAGATTTGCATCTTTGCAACGTTGGAGCATTTTATCGAGATTATTTAGGCAATTATCAAAAGAGTTTCCAAAGACAGAGAAAATCGTCCCATGAATACTTCGACAAGATTCTTCAATCATATCATAAAGATCTAGCTAACATTCCACCTTTGAAAAGTAGTGGGAGCATTACATAAGCTGAATGGCATTCACCTGTAAGCGTATGTTTCGAAGGGGCAAGTGAAGGTTGTTTTTTCTTGGTCCATAGGATCGATTAGAATTTGGAAATATCTAAAAAAACCATCGAGGAAACAGAAGTATTTATTTCCTGTGAGTCTTTCTAACATTTGTTCCATAAATGGCAAAGGGAAAGTGGTCTTTTGCGGTTGCTTCATTGAGTTTATGATAATCGATGCATACTCGCCAACCTGTAACAGTTCTTGTTGGGACAAGTTCATCTCTTTTGTTGGTAACAATTTAAAAATACCACCTTTCTTGGGTACACAGTGGATAGGAAAAACTTACGCACTACTAAAGGGCTTATTTTTAATTGGAATAAATAATCCTAGTGTTGAGAAGTTTTAATGATTTTCTTTTTATAAAACAACTTCCGCATGTTCGAGTTGTAATCGCATTGCTTTTTAACTACTAGAATTGTAGTCTATCAAGAATTTGATATTTTTATGTTAACAAAAAGACGGACAGATACCAGGATTGTCTGTTGTTTTCCAAGCAAAGGCTTGCTTGTGGTTTTAAGGACGAAAACGAGTTTGTTTTTTTTTTCTTTAGAAAGCTGGGATGATATGACTACAGGAAGAAAAGAGGTTCTTCCAAGAATGCATATTCTAAGTTATCAGGAAAAGGTTTGAGTTCAACATCCGTAGGAGGTTCTTCAAGAGATGTCTTGATCTTATAATCGGTGTTAAAGGTTATTTTTTTGAATGCGGTTTCATCGGTGTCAGATTCCGATTTAGAGTTGTTCTTCTGTTGGTCATGAGCAATTTATTTCATCAAATTTACAAGAGGTTTTCTTCGAGGATGGTTCCTTCGATGGAATTAAGGATTTTACTACCTTCATTGAGAAGAGCATCGAAATCTTCTTCTAAGATTTCATCGATAACGTTAATACGGAAACATGTATCATCGTTTGAATAAGAATGTTTCATCATGAAGTCCATATGAAAAGTCATACGTTCGGTTCCAACTCCAAGATTGAGTTGTTTTTGCTTAACTCGAATTACTGCATCGGCAGTATAGAGGAAAGGTCTCCCTAAGATAAGAGGAACTTTACTGTCTTCTTCCATTTCGAGAATAACAAAATCTACAAGAAAGGTTAATTTGCCAACCTCAACGAGCATATTTTCAGCTATTCCAACAGGGTATTGGAATGATCTATCTGCTAATCTAACGCTCATTTTAGTGGGTTTTAGAGTTTCAAGAGATAATTTTGCATATAGAGAATACGGCATGAGATTGATGCTAGCGCCAAGATCGGCTAAAGCATCACATGAGAAAGTTTTGTTGAAATTACATGGAATGAGAAAACTTCCGGAGTCTCCAAGTTTTGGTGGAACTTTGTTTTGGTATTAAATAGTATAACTATCAGTCGCTTTAGGAAGAGTCTGAAATTTGTTTTTAGTTGTGCTTAATGCTAAACTAGTTCTATAAGAAATTTGCCATATTTGGCATTCCTGCTAACACATCGACAAGAGGAACATTAATTATAACGACTCAAATCATGTCGAGGAATTTACCATAATGGGCTTCCATTTTCTCTTTTCTAAGGCGTTACGGATATGGGATTTTTGGTTTATATGGTTTAGGTATTAGAGTTTCTTTGACATGTTTGGAGTTTGAGATTTAGGTTGAGGTATAGGTTCATCATCTTCATCATCACTGTCGAAGTTGACAGGATTTTCGAAGTCATTAGGTTGATCATTTAGGTTGATAGGTGGGTCATAGGATTTACCACTCAGCGTAAATACGACATTTACCTACTCATTTCGAGCTTGTGGTGGTTGATAAGGTTTAGATGAGCTACCTTTTGGGTTAGGTTGAGTATTACTATGAAGAGAACAGAGGCAGGCCGGCCTAATGTGTAGTCAGCAAATCAGTCAAAATTTAACTACCGAGATTTAGGAATCGAGGCTGATGGATTTTGGTATGTTGCTACGAGTTAGTTAGAGATCCATGAAAGAATTTTTGACAAAGGAAATGTTCGAGTGTTGGAGCTTTTATGAAATCGCTTAATGTTTTTGAAAGGTCGGTAATCCATCAGAATAGATTGTATTGACTCATTGTAATTGTTTCTTCCGTTTTGAACCCAAATTAAATCGCGATTTGAATCACTACTGCGGTAAGTCATTGGTAAAAAGAGAATATGTAAGGTTTTCATGAATTTGCTTCTTCTTTAAGCGGACATAGGTATGTCATCAAGTTATGATCGGGTTTTGGTTGTTTTGTACGAGGGGTATTGGAAATCTTTATACTGATGCATCCCATAATCAGGAACAAGGCATCCAATCGTGTGGCCATAAATTTTGTCCAGTGATGAGAATTACTGATAACCTACAACGGTGAAAGCAATGTTTTCTTTAGAGACGTTTTTGTTTATTTTGGTTTTTAGTCCATCGTAGTTTTGATAGGACTTTGCTTCGAGAACCAGGTAAGCTTGGTATTGGTATTTTAAAAAGGAAAAAATACCATCCAGCTGCGCACTTAGAGCTTCTTGGGTTATTTCGTTGAGACATTATAAATGATTTTTATGATATTGCCTTTGGTATAGATTGTGACCATGGCAATTTCTGAGCATTCATTCATACTGAGCCAAGCTTCGTTAAGGTTTCATTTTCATGTTGAGAAAAGGCTCGAATTTCTCCCGAGGAGTCGATCAAAAAGAGTTGGGGGAAAGAATCGGCTAATGAAAGCGGTTTGAAGTTCATCCCACGTTTCGATAGTTCCTTCGTTGAGTTCATCTAGCCATGTTTTTACTTCACCCGTGTGTGATAGGGGAAACATCATCAGGCGGATGGCTTCATTTTTGGTGTCTCTGTATTTAAACATATCATATATTATGAGGAATTCGTGAATGTGTTTGTGCGAATCGGTTTTAATTCTACCATCAAATTGGTTTCCTTTGACGATAGTCAAGTGGTTACCCTTAATGGCGAATTCGTTTGCGGTTTCAGGAATGGTAATTGCGGAACCGGGAGTCAGAGCGACAATACGGTCGGCATCCTACATTGGTTCATCATCCATTGGATTTTAATTTTCAAGCATATCAAGAAAGTGACGGAAATGGTTGAGGTCAAGAATTGGAGCGTAAACAACTTTTGCTTGTGCAGGAAAGTTTACAAATCTTTTATAGTTCGAATGAAATTCATCCTGTTTCATCGACGAGTCTATGATTTCAATTTTCATATCCAGGTTATGGGAGTATGATCAACAAGTTCAGAGTTAAAAGCAAGTGTATGCATCCAAGGGAGTTATATGGTTCAGTTTGCCAGAAAACTGTATGGCGATTTTGAGAAAGAAAATGGTTTAAAAATTATTTCAAAAATTAATTACGGAACAACTTTAAAATCCCCGGCAACGGTGCTAAAAACATTGATGTGTTTCAAAAAGTTTTAAATTTATAACACTAGTTTTACCGATTATTAATTGGAAATACACGGGTAAAGTAATAGACCCACGTATGTAGATAATATTTCAGGTTAAGGACCAGTGATCGTCCTTACAGGGATTCTGATTAGTGTTAGAAAAATTAGAAATTTTAAAACAATTTATTACTAACTTTGTAAGAAAGATTAAGGAAATAGGCACTACTCGAATAGTTTCATTAACTCATAAGCAATGTAGTATCTCTAGAACTTCGATTTTTATTGAAACGTTAACTCAATAAAAAGGATTTCTCGTCAGAAAGCGTTTTTTTATCAAATTAACTGTTTCAATTAAGACATAATCTTGGATTAACTTAATCAAATGTGTCACATCAAACCAATCAAGATACTATTAAAATCAAATCTATTTTGTTTAATCAAAAACAAAAGTAAATAATCTTTCGATGAATGAAAACGATCATAGATAATCTTTTAAAATCAAATAGTGGTGCCGCATCTGAAGTCTTTTTACATGGAATGAAATGCGCCATCTTGGAAAACCTGTCAACAACAACAAACACAGAATCAACTCCCCGTTGAGTGTGAGGAAGCCCAAGCACAAAATCCATCAAAACATCGACCCAAGGAATCTCTAGTACGGGAAAGGGCATATAAAGGCCTGTATTTTATGTTTTACCCTTTGCTTCTTGACACACGACACATCTCTTCATGAAAGCTCCAACATCCCTTTTTAATTGAGGCCAATCAAATCGACATTCTACACTCACAATGGTCTTATCCCGGCCTAAATAAACAATCAATCCTCACGCATGTATCTCCTTAGCCAATTGACTCTTAAGGGAAGTCTTAGGAATACAGAAACAATTACCTTTAAACAAATAACCATCAAGTAAAAAAAACTCACCCTGATGTTGCGTGGTTTCGAGCTCCATCAAAGTGTTACGAAAATCTTCATCACTTGCATACAACTCCTTGATTGAATTGAAACCTAAAACCTCGTTACTAATGGACACCAATAAAGTGGTCTTCTACTCAAATCAATTTGGTGTTGAATATTCCTCAATGGTGGCAAAGCATCTGATGCATCATCCGTCACAATCTTGCCAAATTCAGATAGTAAGGGTTTAATAACCACCGGTATTGCATTCTCCATGACATCTTCAACACCTTTCACAACTAAAGCATAAGAAACTCCCATCTCCTTCCTTTCAGCTTGAAACTCTTTTGGTGAAGCCACCAAAGTTGCCAAGGTCTTGTTCTCTAATTTCATCTTAGGAGAAATGACACTTAAAGATAACATAGCAATAGTTTTTCCGCTCCATCTAAACAAATACATATTTGATTTACCTTGGTGTGTAGCATCCATATCATGTTGCCATGGTCTTCCTAATAATACATGACACGCCTCGATATCAATAACATCACAAATAACCAACTCATTGTAATGCTTTCTAATAGCAAGAGGAACCTTACAAATCTTGGTCACCTTAAGTGCCAGCCCCTTCTTGATCCACCCGATCTGATAAGACTATGACGGGGTTCGGTTGGAAGCTTAAAAGCCTTAACCAAAGCCTTAGACACTAGATTTTCTCAACTCCCTCCATCAATGATCATATAACAAATCTTTTCCTTAACCAAGCATTTAGTTTGAAATATTTTATTTCTTTGCGAAGAACCACTAACTTTAGGCGAACACAAAGTTTGTTGAACGACATATGTGACTTGTTTCGCCTCTCCATCCAAAGGCTCGGCATACTCTAACTCATCTTCTTCTTGAAACACATTCGCCACTTTATTATTTCTAACCTCGGGCAATGCCTTAGGTGAAGACCAAGCGTGAACCGCATTGACCTTGGTTTTCTCAACATCATTCCCTCTCACTTAGAAAGAACTCACCCTCGAGTTCTCAATATCAAGGGCTTCATCAACCTCGAACACCTTCTCATGACAAACCTTATCTTCAATAGATTTGCGTTTCACATCCACTCGAAAACCTTGATATTTTTTAACACGTCTACCATATTTCCAACTATCAATCCATGACCTAAAACATCAGGCTATGTGCTCCCTATCAACGACCCCTAAGTTTTCAATTGTAATAAAAGTAGCTTCTTTGTTTGCCATTGAAAACCTAATTTAATTTTTCATACTCATCCTTAAAATTAACCCATAATCAAAATCATGAATGTTTAAATTATGGACGCATTCAAAATTAGTTTTTAGCGCACAATTAAAACCCTTTACATCTTCATCATTATTAAAACCTATAATTTCTTCACAAGTCTTCAAAGTACCAACTTTATTCGTTGTTTCACACAATAAAGTTGAAATTTTGTCATCATGTTGTTTATAACTTTGAAGGTCTTGGATTTTCTCAATGTGTTCATCAACAACCTCAGCCTTCACAATCTTTTCTTTAACTTTAACCTCGGGCTATGGTAATTGTGGTGTTACTTTGGGTGGAACCATAGCAATTCTCCTTCCTTCCCATGAGAAAAGGTATAGATTCTTTTTTTAATCATACTTGCCATTAACCTCACATTGCTAAGGTCTTCCCAATAGTATATGGCACTCATCAATATCATCTACAATACAAAGTACTTCTATTTTATAAGACTTTCCTATGGTCACGGGAACCCTACAAACTTAGTAACCTTCAATTGGACAAATCTTCATTGGTAACTATAGGAAATCTACCAATTTTCTTGAAACCAAATTATTTATGCTACAACCATCAATAATTAAAGAACATACCGAATTGTTGATTAGAATTTTCGAACGAAAAATCTTGGTTGTAGATATTTGATCCTCCTTCTTGTTCTCTCCCCATTCTTTAATTCTTCCATTGTTGAATGGGGATTAGTTGCTTGCACAATTGCCTCCAAAACCGCCTATGGTTGGACGAATTCTTCGACCTTTGTGTTTGCTACCCTCGCGATTCTTGTAGATTAATGCCCTACCTACGATCACGGAATGTAGTTCTTGTAGCATGGTGTAACACCTGTCAAATTCTGACATGGATTTGGTAAAACCATGATCCATGTACTTTCCAGACCATACCCCACCAACAGTATGGGTTTTTAAATCTTCTAAATCAGTCACCATCCAGGATACTAACAAGCTCTAGATACCAACTGACGCAGAACAGAAGCGTGCTATAAACCCTAACTAGGGTTCAAGTCGAATCACAAAGGGATAAAAGACTAAAAGTCATGAATTTTATTGATAACTGAATAATGAATGACTAAACAATGGACCCAAGCCCTATATTTATAGGAGAATTAAACTTGGGGAAAAAGATAACCAGGATTTTCTAGAATAAACAAAATAGGGAAACAAAATAAAAGTTAATAATAAAAATATAGAAACCATATTTTATTATTATTAAAAGTCAATAATCAAAATATGGAAGCCATATTTTGTTATTAATTTTTTGTTATCTTGTCACACTCTAGGTGCTCCATATATTCCTCGGCAAGCTCATTAATCATGTCCTCATCACTATGTCAATGTTGATGGAGGGATCTTGATGGGTTGTTTTGGAGATGTTAAGAAATTTCTCAAGAATGGGAAACTTGAGAAAGTTGTTGCAGTTATCAAGTCTTGTACTCCGAATGCGCTAGGCGATCTCACAGTAACACTCAAAGACCTTTCTGGTACAATCTCTGGTATGATTCATTACAAAGTGCTTACAGATGAGAGGTTTGCAAAGGCGATTGCCGTAGGAGTGGCTTTGATACTTCATAATGTTTCTGTCTTTTATCCTAAGTAATCAACTCATCATTATCTTAACATTACAAAGAAAAATATGGTCAAAGTATTCCACAAGGATGGTGGGTCTGCATAGTTTTGATGCTTTGTTCTAAATGTTGCAAAGAGTATTTGTTGACTTTGGCATGTCTTAGTAACTCAAACATATTTCTTCGAATTGTTGTATACAAATTGCTAACTTCTAAGACTATGCTTTTATAAATATGGCACAACATTAGTGCAACTACAAATGCATGCATAAGAAAACAAACACCAACATCAAAAACAAACAAAACTTACTGAACAAAAAAAACTTAGAAAACAAATACGAACATCGACAAAATAGGAAACTTTATCTCTCCAACCATCAGCAACCTTTTCTACTTGTTCCCTTATTTCATCAGTGAACCAAACGATGTCACTGACCTTTTTTGCAACACAAACGCGTAACATTACCATGACTTCTTCAGCCATAGGTGAAATTTTCTTAAAAATCAAGTCTTCTTCGTCGACCATGATACACTTACCGTTATCACTTACTGCCGACATGTTTTTAGTTATTACGACTAGTGGGTGAGAATCAGAGGACGAAATATAGTTTCTTTTAAGAACCTCGCTTAACATTATGATTTCTTCAGCAATCGGTGCTAATTTCTTAAAAGTCAAGTCTTCTTCGTTGACCATGAGAAACTTACTGTTATCACTTTCTGCCGACATGTTTTGAGTTATTAAGATAGTTAGGTGAGAATCAGAGGGCGAAATACAGTGTCTAATAATGGTTAATCTGGTATCAATTTAAATACTTATGTTTGGGGGTCTAATGGTGTATCTGGGTTTGACGGTCTAATGGTGTAATTGGGTTTCAGGGACTAATCGTATAAGGAAAACCATAATTCTTCATTTTCCTGCCAAGAGATTAGCCCGCCAAGAGACTAGCCCTTTTGTTCACCGATGGAAATATGGAACGTAGTTACAGGTGTAACAAACAACAATCACTGTTATAGGGACCAAATGGGCAAACCCGGTTATAACATCAAGGACCAAGTGTGACTCTTATGATATTGACATGCTTTTGCAACTAAATTATGACTTTGACTTATCTGGCAATTCAGTGGACTATGAAATGTAGTAACACGTGTAACAAAAAACATTCACTGTTATACAGGGACCAAATAGGCAAACCTAGTTTCCACATCAAGCTGTGTATAACCTTTCATGCTACTTATATTGTTTTGCAAGAATAAGTAAAATAGGTCACAAACAGCTTAAATCAATCCTAAACAAGTGAAATTATCCATTTGCCACCTAAGTGGACTTTTATGTTTGCCTCTAAAAGGACTTAAATAGTTGCCACAGATGTGGACTTTGATGTTTGACACTTATGTAGACTTGAATTACATACTCTCCTGAAACATATTAGTTTTTAGAATTACAGAAAAGACCATTCACTTGCACCACCTGCTGCACTTGACTGTGTTGGTATACCATCACACATTTCTCTTCTATCTGCATTCCTTGTTTCACTCACTGGCACTTGAGAGCTGGTAGAAGGTTGACTTTCAGGTTGAGTGGGAGTTCTTTTTTGTGGACTAATTCTTTCTGTTTGTACTCTTCTCTTTGTCCATCTAGTATAGGATGAACCTTGACGGCCAACACCTGCACCACCAGGACCACCTTGACCAGCAGCAGACAAACCTATAACAGCACCAGCACCTGATCCACCTAAACCATCTTGACCAACTACAGGTTCTGTTTGTTGTGCTTGCCTAGATGCACTACCATTGGCTTCTGCATTGTTGCCGCCTACATTAAGAAAAATTTAAACTGTTCCATGATGTTTAGATCAAAGACAAACTTATAGCTTGAAGCTCAAATAACTATTTGTTTTTGCCTTTCGACCTTGTCCTTTGCATGTTGCCTTATTATGTCCAGTGTTTTTGCAGGATTGACATGTAATGGTTTTTCCTTTCCTGCTCAGTTTACCATGTTTCACAAAAGGTTCATCCTCATGTTTGGACCTATTTCTTTTATTCCTTGATCGGCCTACCTAGACATGATGCTTGGGTGGCAAAAGTGTTGTTGGACATGTGGACTTCTCCCAGTACTTGGTCCTAAAAATTGTTTGTACCTTATGAGAGTATGTTTCCCTCTATGTAGTCAACCAATAACAAGGATTTACCTATGCTTTTGGGGGTGGTGTCGCCCGGTTATTCAGAGCCATGATCTAACAAGCTGTAACATCATGTGTTAGCCTCAAAATAATGAGTCGAACAATGGAAGTTCGTTCATTAATTATATTATGTCTCGGTCATTAATTAATATACAATTGTGAAACTGAAAATTGATCTTATTGCTCCATTTCATTGCACCTTCATCAAATGAGCTTCTTTCTTGATGGATTCCATGATTCTGGTTGCAGTAGGGGTCAAAGGACCATTACATTTTTCAATCACACTTTGTACATTTACAATTATCTTCATGCAGTACTCTCTGATGTACTCTAAAAGTGTGATCATTAGCTTGTTCCTACTGCCAACTATTTTACCATTAAAGACCTCACAGATGTTGTTGAGCAAGAAATCAAATTTGGCTCTACCTAAAAATCTAAAATATAAAATCATTAAATGCTATACAGCTATACCTAATACTCGTAAATATGAAAGCAGTAAAAACTATGATGGCATTAAGAAAATCACATTGTTAGTCCCTGCATTTATGTGTTACCTGAAAAATAAGATCTAGCCTAATGTTCTGGTGGTATCTTGTTCAACCATTCATGTGCCTTAGGATTCATCGTCTTAAGCTCCAACATACACTTTTCAAACTCCTTAACATTTGTAGGAGATGCAGCTCTCCACAACATATCCCTGTATGCTTGTCCACACCATCCCTGCTTTATATTTTCATGTATGTGTCGCAAGCAATATATGTGTTCTGCATATGGGAACACGGTTTTAATGGTTGGAACGATACCCTGCATGAACCAATTCATTAATGAATTACCAATTTATTTAATTCGGTAGTAAAGAATTCAACAAGTAAAGCATAATACTAACCTTTTGTCTATCACTGATGAATGTGAAATTTGAATTAGGATGCAGATCTATGTCATCACCCAAACACTGTAAGAACTAGCACCATGAACTCTTACTTTCAGCTTCAACCAAGGCATAGGCCAATGGGGTAAAATTCCATTGTTTGAATCAAGTCCAAAAGCGCCAATTAACTTCGGCCTGGAAATGACCCATTCATGAAAGCATCATCTAAGCCTAACAACTCTCTTTTGCAGGCCTTAAAACCCAGCTTTAATGCTCCTAAACAAACATATATTCTTTGAAACACCCTAGTAGGCAAAGAAGGATCAGTATTCCATTCAACTGCAATCTTGACAGTGGTATTATGGTTTGTAGTCTGTAACTCAACAACATAGTCTTTAAGCATAGAATACTGCAAAATGTGATCTCCTCTAATCTCTCTTTCAGCTTTAGCTTTAGCACTGAAAGCTTTGCTCATAGATATCTGAACCTCCAATTCACGTTGGAGCTGGTCTTGAACTGCCTTAATGGGGATATCTAGATTAACCCTGACTTGATCAAATATCTTCTCAGACAAGAATTTGTAAGTGCGGTGTTTGATTTCCCTAGATTAAAGGCATTTTTGGGTATCTCTATGTGTCCTCACCACCTAATTTTTTATGTGTTTGGCTTTTTCCACATACAATACCCAAGGGTAGAGATCCCTTTTTTCATGTGCATTTAAAACAGAAGAAGATGCTTGACTGTCATCATTGGTACCTATATTCTTCCTTTTTTTACTCCTAGTAGTTGGGCCACTTGATCAAGGAAGCTTCCATCCATGATTTGGGCCAGTTAGGTCGTACTTGTGCATTGTAATGTACATGCACTTTTCGATCATCATCTTACTCTTATCCTAACATTGTCATTCTTATACAACTCCAAATTCCTTCTGCTTTTAATGGAATACAGGTAGACTATGTCCTTAGCCTCTTTTGGAGTTGTATATTTTTTGCCAGTGTAAAATGAGTACTTCCATTGACTACTAGCATTTATAACACCTTCCATTTCTTTGCTCAATTTGGCTAACCTTCTCCTCCTGTAATCATTTGTTTCATCATCATTACCAGGGTCACTGTCGAAACCATCCGGATTGATGACATCCATCTTTCTTCTTTAAAACATCATCTGGCACTAGATTAGTGACACCAATGTTGTCAAAAGGAAGATCCATGCTTATACCAAACAAATGGACATCAACATCAGGTTTTACAATTTCATTCGCTTCATCTACCAAAAAATCTTCATCATCATCATATGTACCTGCATCTTCACTAGACTGAACATCATATTTAGTTTCATATGCAGTATATATTCCTCTATCATCATAGAAGAACTGTCCATCACTAGGAGCTGATTCATCTTCCTGGCCATTACAGTGTTCAACATCTTCCCCAGAACTCACATAATCTTTAAGTGCAACATCTTCCACAATGAATTCCTGAGTTTCAACCTCTTCCACAATCTTTTTTATGGACAATGTTTTTATATTTTTGGTTTTTCTTTTGTTTTTATATGATAATTATACTAATAAAAGGAAATGAAAAATATTTTTGTACTTTTTGTATTTTTATAGAAGAAAATATTCACAGATTCAAACACAAATTGCCAAACGTAACGATAATCGTTTTTCACAGCCTCCCCGGCAACGGCGCCAAAAATTGATTCGATGATAATATATATATAATATATAAGTAAACACTCAACCAAACACCTTTAGCCAAGGATTGGTTAAGAGTTCACACAATAAAATATATATGTTTCCGGAAGTTTGATTTCCCGGGTCGTTATGTCCCAACGAGGCTTGAATGGAAAATTCGAATGACGAATTGATAATTGATGTTTGAATATGACAAGGATATGATTGGGCACTAGACCTAATAAACAAATTCTAACAAAGATAAGCAAGGAAGATAAGCTAGAACAGGTATAAAAGCTAAAAAATGATAAAAACACTCAAAACTTTTATACTAAGATACAAATAAGCTCCAATAAGCTTAAGACAAACCAAATAAGCTAGACTAACTCTAAATAAGCAAATTCAGCAAGCAAGTAAACTAAGTTAAGCAGGAGAAATCAGCAGTACTAACAACAGTACTAACAGTATTAACTATCAGTACTAACTTGGAGTTAGTACTGCTAGCTTTAAGTTAGTACTGCTAGCTCTAATAAAACACAAAGAAACAAGAAATAAGCAAATAAGCTAAAACAGATATTTAACTATCCTTAATAAGCACTCAGGCATAAGAATAAGCAACTAGAATAAACTAGAATGGCAAATAAGCTAAAAAGCTACAAACTAATAAATTCTTAGCATTACTATGAAAAGACGAATAAGCTTAAATAAGCTCTACTAAAGACAGTAAACAAAAATGGGCTCAATCTACTCTAAAAAGCCAAGCAAATCTTAAATAAGCAGAAGTAATAAGCTAATAAGCAAAAAAAATGAACCAACAGTACTAACAGTATTAACTATCAGTACTAACTTGGAGTTAGTACTGCTAGCTTTAAAATCCCAAAAGAGAACTAGCAGTACTAACTATGGGTTAGTACTGCTTGTTCCAAAAACCTCTTAAAGTTTTCAAAAATCATTTTATTTCAAGCTGATTTGATCCTAATTTGTTAAAAACAGATTATCAAATAACAGAATAAGGCACTTATAAGCAGATTTCAATCAATAATAAGCACTTAATAAGCTAAATCAAGCTAACAGTATTAACTAAACATTCTACCAGTACTAACTAGGAAATTTGCACAAATTAATTTTACACTGAAGTCTAAGCAAGATAAGCACTAAACATCATAACAAAGCATAAACATAAACAATAAATAAGTACTGATAAACAGATCTACAGTAAATAAGATGAAGACAAGAAAAAGAAACTTACAACACCCTTGCTTAAACAGGGCTGCTTAAGCTTTTACAAGCTGATCTACAAGCTCTAGCTTGTCAAAGACAAGCTAGTAGTGTCCATAAGCCCATCCAAAACTGGCTTATCATCCATAAAATAAGCTGTGGTGTATTTGAGAGTGATTTTTGTGATTTTCTCTTAACTACTTAGCTTTTTTCTTTTACTTGACAAAAACAGCTTATAAACAAGCTCCTTTGAAAGCTTTTCAAACACAATTAAGCACTAGTTAGCAAGTGAGAACTTGGAATTTGAAAATTGGAATTTAACATAAAACCTCAACACTTCATTAAACTTGGAAATTAGTACAAAGCTGAAAGAAAAAGTACAATAAGCTGTAAATTAAAATGACAATTAAACTATATTAATCTAAGATCTATATGCCTTCAAGGCTTACAAAATGGCTCTATTTATAGCCGAAGTCTCTTCTTCTTGGACTTGCAGCTTGTGTTTTCATTGTGAGAGCTTCCTAGGGTGTTTTTGTTGTGTGAGGGACTTGATAAGAGTAATCTCAGCCATTCAATCTTCTTGTGCTTCTTTTTGAGTCAATCTAGCCATTGAAATTACTTGAAAATGGTGAAGGATTGCCAACATGGCAATTATAAAGCTGGGGGAAGATAGTGGAGGAGGGGGAGATGTCTTACCCAAGGGGTTGTAGAGGTTGCAGGGTAAAAGGGGAGAAGGGACCCCGTGACCGGTTCTTGGGTTTTATTGGGCGGGAAAAATGGTTTTGGGTAAGTTGACAGCTTTGGCCCTTCATCTCATATATCTTCATTGCAAATTTCGTCCTTGATAATACAGGTTTGAAGGTTTGGCAAAATTGCCCTTTCAACCTATACATACTAATTGCAAAATTCGTCCTTTTATGATACAACTTTAGGGGCTTGGCAGAACTGGCCCCTAAAGTTATACTTCACCCAATTTGCAATTTTAACCCTTGTCTTTTAACTCTTGTAATACAACTTGAGGTTTGGCAATTTTAGTCCCTCAAGTTGTATTTTCTTCATTTGGTTGACTTTAGACTTTGTCGGGGTTGACTTTCCTGTTGACTTTTTGACTTTGGCTGACTTTGTCTTTTCCATTTCGTGCTCGGTTTTGTTTGTTTTTTGCTTTCTTTTTGTCCTTTTCTTGAATATCCGTTTCCTTCACAATACAAATGCAAAACATACAAATACAATGTATTTTTGGTACGTTTTTAGTCATTTAAGTCCATTTTTGATAGAAAATGGTATGTGTAATTAAGCACATACCAGTCATCAACTCTAAACGACTCATCATGACTTAACCTAGAACTTTCCACACCACTCCTCGCAACATCAGCAAAGCCTGCCTCTCCATCCAATTTTGTTTCCTCAAATGATAGCTGCCTCATCACATCATCGTTGTGAGACAAAACTCAGGTTTATGTCACTAAACCGTGACTGTATTGTTGGGAGAAAATGGCGTTGTGTGTCAACTACTTGTACACCACTCAACTGTGTATATGTGATGACAGACCCATCAGTGGGAGGGGTTAACATACAATCCGACATACACCTAGGTGTAATGGAGTCACAAACAGAAACCTTACAAGGTGTACTTGAATCATGTTGTGGCAAAGAGCTAGGTGTGACAAAGTCACAAACAGGTTCCTTAGTTGGTTCACTAGACTTATGTCAGGTCAACAACAACATTTTTTCAGTTTTATTTGCTGCAATGCTACCAGGCTCATCACTAATAGCTTCTATTGTTGCCCTAAACCGTGGTGGTCTAATGTAACAGTCTAGAGCCGTAACACCGTGTTCTATATAGATCTCAATCAACTTAAAACTTCTAACAAAGGTAGCCAGACAACGGACATCCTCCTCACAAGCCAAAGCATACAACCCTTCATCTAGACTAATGAGTGGTCTAAGATAATTATAAAACAGGGGCTCGGATTCACCTGTGTAACCTAATTTAACAACCATCATGTTCAACGTAACGACAGTAACAGATCGATATCGACCATATCAAATATGTCTTGGTGACCACTGACATACACTCGGCCTGGATACCTTCGAAATTTTCCACCATGATGTATTCGAATCGAAAACATATTGGGTGCATTATCTGCAAATCAAAATCAAAACCTAACTTCATAAATCGACAATAAAACAAGTAAAGAACACTACATTTGTAAAAAACAACTTTAAGCAAAAAGGCTTCAAATCATTACCATAAGCCGATTCGAGATCTTCGATGAGTTGCTCGGTGGTGCCCGTCCACTGTTTTCTTAGGGAGCTTCCATCGCGTTTGTTCCTCTAACACCATTGCATGTAGGGTTTGATCACAGAAAAATATTATAGGTATGCTTGTGTGAATGATTTGTGCGAGAGTATGAATATGATTCGGGCGGGAATAATCTTCTGAAATGATAGGGATGAGAGGTGTAAGTGAAGTGAAGTGAATAGTAAAAAAATTAATTGGTGATGTGATGGGAGGTGTACAGGTGTACCCAAAAAAATTTAGAGTTAGGGACCAACGGTGCACTAACATACTTTTAATGCGAAATTACCATAATACCCATCACTAACGAAGCGACTTAACGACCATTCATCCTTTGGGACCAAACACGCACCAAATTTACCACTTCTGGGACTATTTCTATCGATTTTCAAAACGGGGGACTAAACGGGTAAACGGGGCAGATTTTAGGGACCAACAGTGTAATTTACCCAAGAATATAAAAAGGACCTACGAGAGAAACAAAGAACGAAAATGCATAAAGCAAATGGGCACTCTATCTAAAGCAATGACAAAGGCAAAACAAAAGAGGAGGGGAAAAAACAAACGCACAAAAAAGCAAAGATGAAAAGAAGCAAAAAGCAACCTTAAACCTACCATTTAACCTCCTAATCTAGTTCTAGGCTTCTAGCCCTCCACTCGTTCCTATCAGAGCTCATGTCCTCGGACAAGAGAAGCTCCCTCATGTCAAGCTTCAGTCTGTCTTCCCATCTAAGTTTGGGTCTGTCAAGCCGTCGACCACCAAAGCTTCCACTCTCCTAACTAGTGTTGACTGTGGTCTTCTCCTGACATGTCCGGACCACCTTAAACGGCCCTCCCTCATCTTGTTGATAATAGTTTTCACTTCAAGCTCCGCTCTATAAACTCTATTCGAAATCATGTCAAACATGGTTTTACCACAAGTCCACCTTAACATTCTCAATTTCGCTACTTTCACCTTATTTGCTTTCTCTTTCCAGCACTCTGACCCGTACAACATGGTTGGTCTAATTGACACCCTATAGAATTTACCCTTAAACTTGAGATACACATTTTTATCACAAAGGACTACTGTGGCCGCCCTCCACTTCATCCAAGTTGCTTTAATACGATGAAATGCATCTTTATTTATCCTACTGGATTTGTGGATCATCGATCCAAATTATCTAAATGACTCCTTTGATCTTGTCTCCAACTTTCACTTCTTCGTTGTGGGCGATCTCAATGCTACTGAAGTCACACCTTAGATATTCAGTCTTCTCTCGGTTGATCCTTAAGCAGTTGTCTTCTAGAGCTTCTCTCCAGTTCTCAAGTCTATTGTTTAATCCTTCCGCCGATTTTGAAACAAGCACAATATCGTCCGCAAAAATCAAGCACCATGGGATGTCCTCATGTATCCCTCTTGATAGGTATGGGCTAATAGCCGATCCCTGGTGGAGCCCTACTTCGATGGGGAAAAAATCCGTTTCGATTGAGGTCCGTACACGGGTCATCGCACCATTGTACATATCCCTAATAACTCTAATGTATCTCTTTGGTGTTCCTTTGTCGATTAGGGTCCTTCGGATTAATTCCCATGGTACGCTGTCATAGGCCTTTTCTAGATCTAAGAAAGCCGTCTCTTTGTCTTTCTCTGTACTTCTCCATAAGGCTTCCGATAAGGTGTATTGCCTCAACTGTCCAGGCATAAAGCCGAACTGATTCACACAAACATTTATTCTTTGCATGCAAGTATGCAGAGAAAGTATGGAAGTCTATGGATGGAATGATAAGGTTGCAAAGATCTCATACTATGTTGGAAGAAGTCTATGAGAGAAGAATTTGCTGACTCACTTTTTTGTACTAATTGCTTAATTTAGATAAACAGGCCCGGATATTGGGCTGTGCAGGAAGTGCAATGCACAGGGCCCATTTTTATTTTGGGGCACCAAATTTTTATATATTTTGTGTTAAGTATAGGCCAAATTCTCAACTTTGTGTCGGTTTATCCAATTCCAAGTCAAACTTGAATTCTTTAACTGTTATAAATAAAGCCTCCTATCTTTTTTTACTTGTCATATTCATTTATTAGTGGCGCATCTACCATATACCTTTTTCTTCCTTTACAAGTTTTTAATTTTTTTTTTGACGAATCGTCTTGTCTCTTGTGTCTACTGCATCTACTGATCTACACGTCTACATCATACATACAGGTATGTTTGTTTTAATTAAATGTTTTATGATTTTTTATGCCTTTCTTTTAGTTAATTGATTTATGATTTTTTTTTCCTTTATAACTTATTTAATAATTAGAAGTAACTCATTAGAATTGTTTGAATTGAAAGACTAAATATATACATGTTAGTTTGTTACTCCGCTAGACGTTCATAGGTTTCGAACTTTTGTTGGAGTGAGCCTTAAATAT
>BQNB010075006.1:3847-26732 GCA_026074375.1 Tanacetum coccineum | reverse complement strand
GGTAACTTGGTAATTTTCTTAATTTCTCTTTCAAAAGTATTATATTTTATATATATTTTAGGTACGTAAAACTTACGAATCACCTTGCCGTTTAAACAACGTTCCCATGTATCTAAAATACAATATTTCATATTTTCATTAATCAATATCACCAATATTTCTCGCGTCTCATAATTAATAATTTGTTATATTTACATAAATAGTAAATATAAGTAAAACCAAACACCCCTGTTGGGTGTTAACTGTTGTCCCAAACACACCCTTAACTGCTGCTGTTAACCCAAACGCACCCCTTAATGGCAGTAGTTAACCCAAACGCACCCCTTAATGGCTGCTGTTAACCCAAACGCACCCCTTAAGCCATACATGCAGAAACAAACACCCCTTTGGGTGATTAAAATGCAGAAACAAACACCCCTTTTTGGGTGATAAACGCAGAAACAAACACCCCTTTCCGGGCGTGTTTTTCAGTCGAGTAAATCAAAGAAATTAGCAAGGCTAGATACATCAAGGAAGAAAGACGAAGTAACCACGAGCCCGACACCATGCAGTGGGTGCGGCTGTGGTGGCTGCGGTCCAAACCGAACACCACTTTGTGGTGTTTTTGGTGGCGAACGAACACCCCTTATGGTGTGCATGTCGGTCGGTAACCAAGAAAAGAGCAAGGACGAAATAACCACAAGCCCGTCACCACGAGGGTGCGGCTGTGGTGATACTAAGCCAAACCGAACACCACTTTGTGGTGTGCTCGGTAAGAAATCAACACTTAAAAATATAAACAAATCCGAATCAAACCACATTTAATTAGTTATAAATAATATTTTTTTTCAATAAAAACATGTAATCATCCAAATCGGAAAAAAGAGGAGGTTATGGTGATGAGTGTTCGAAGTGGCGGTGATCCGCATGGGTGGTGGAGAGGCCGACAGCGAGCTGTGGTGAGTGGGCCGGTGGCGTGGTGAAGGTCCAAGAGGGGTTTCGAATGGTGAAAGGCTAGTGGTGTGGAGAAGGATGGTGTTGATGGCGAATGGTGGCGGCTATCCGGGTACTTCGCCGTAAAATATATTTCGGGTGGCCCGAAATCCGCCATGCCGTGAGCCGTAAATTTTGAGAGAAGAGAGGGGGTAGTTTAGAGTTAATAATTGAAAATTAATGAGGGAACTGAGGTGGGAAATGTATTTATATATCAATTTTTTATTATAAAATAAAATTGTGCAATTCATCCATAGTATTTTAGGTTGAAAAATGTAATTTTTTATCAGAGGGCTAATAGTGTAACATTGGGAAGTTTTTGTAAAATAAATGGTTCGGGGTAAATATTGGTTCGGGTCTCGTTTGGGCGAGTTAACAGATGATTTAAAAGACGAAACTTGCGCCATTGTTTTCCAAATAATTTTTCCATTGAAAATAAGTATTTACTTGGCCATATTTCATAAATATTTGGTAACGTCCATTAGAAATGTTCGTTTTGTTTATTATCAGACACCGGTACACTTTATTCATAAAATGAAAACATTAACTCGATTATTCACATTAATAATAAACTTTTTAAATAATGATAATTAATTTATTAAATATTTTTATTAAATAAATTTTGATAATTAAATTTAAATAAATTGTATCGTATCGATACAATACGCGTTATTTTCGTTTTCAAGCCAAATAGATTTGAAAAATAATTAAAAATTTATAACTGAGAATTAGGTAATAATAATGATGATTTATTATTAAAATAAGTTTCGAAAAGTTATCAGTTACGCGGTAATTGTTTTTACTTGAAAATAAAAAGTCAAAAGTCGAGTCAACCCAAAAAGTCAAAGGGTAAAATAGTTATTTAAAGTTATGAAAATTGACGGTTGTCACAATATGAGTTAAATTTCGGGGTGAAATTCCTTTAAGGGGGTGAGACTGTGATAACCGGTAATATTTCTAGGGTTAAGTATCATAATATATTATAGTTTTGTATTTTGAAGTCTTTTGATATTGTTAATTTTCCTGATGAAAGCAGAAAAGTTGACTTCTGTTGGCTATTTTGCGTAAATGGATTTAATAAGCTTTAATTGAGATTTAAAAGAAGTTTTCATAAGCTCAAAGCTAGATTAGTCAAGTTTTGAAGTTTGGTTTTTCAAATCCTCAAGTCTGCTAGTTCATTAACTATCATGTATGCAATATGTCTTATTGAGAGTTTTTAGCTTATTTAGTAGTTTTATTAGCTTATGTTTAGTTTAATTCTGCTTATTGAGTTATTGTTTTAATCTGTTTTAGGTTTTCTTAATTTAGTTTTGCTTATTGAGTCTTTAAAAATAAGTTCAAATTTGTCATTAAACTCAAAAAGTCCAAAAACAAGTATCATAGTCTGTCATAATCATTATCCTTTTCTAGCTTAATTGATTAGATTTTGATCTAAATTTAAACTTATTTGAGTTCTGCAAGTATTAGTCTTAATTTGTTTTAAGTTCTTTGGCTTTTTCTCTTGGCTTAATTGGCTTTTGTAGTAGCTTAAAATCTGTCCAAAAAGTCTTTTTAGTCCATCCTTAGAGTCTGCTGTTTTATAGGTTTTTGGTGCTTTTGAGCTTATTTTAGTTTCTTATTTTGAATCTTTTATGCTTATTAAGTTTAGTGCTTTGTCTGTTTTGCTTTTTAGCTTATTTCTTTTGCTTATTAGTTCATTAAGTTAGCTTAAAAAGTAGTGGTTAAGCCCTCTTTAGTCTGATTTTGAATCTGCTGTCTTTTTGCTTTTTAAATGCTTATCAGCTTATTTTGTTAGTTTATTCCTGCTCATTAGTGCTAATTAGGTCTAGGATTTGTTCTGTTTTCAGCTTATTGGTTTGTTATTAGCTTATTGAATCTTAAAAGCTCAAGCAGTTTAGCTTAAAATCATTTAGTTTAGTTTAGTTAGTTGTCATCCTTTATAGCTTATTTCAGGCTTATCTATTAAGTTTTAGTAATAAGTCCTTTTATTAAATTAGCTTATTTTTACTTATATTTTAGCTTTTTCAAAAAGAAAATTAAAAAATGTTTTATCAAAAAGGGTGGCCATAGGTTTCGAACCTGTGACATCCCCTTCACACACCCAACACCGCAACCAACTGCCCTGGGGACTTTTTCATTTATAAGTATGCACCATTTTATTGTTATAGTAAGTTTAGCCTTTAAGCTTATTTAGCTTATCTAATTTTCCTGGCTTATTGGTTTGAGCTTATTAATTTGTTTTTCTTTAGAAACCTTAGGAATAGTGTTAAGCATTTTTAGGAATTTTCTCAAATTTTTATAAAATAGTTTAGTAATTTTTATTAATTTTCTAGATTAAAAGTGTTTTAAATTGTTTAAAAATATAAAAAAAGTTATAAAAAATATAATTTCTTTTAAAAAAATTATTTTAGTACATTTAAGTTTAAAATTTAGCATTTTGCATTTTTAGGATTTAAATTTGTGTTATTTGCTTAATTAGTCGCGCTTTTAATTCTCGTTATCGTTTTTACGTTTAATTCCTTAATTGCTTAATTTGATAGCTTGCCTTTATTTGTTTTTTTTGCATTTCATTATTAGAAATAGAATCAAAATTCAAAATATTTGATATTCGAGCATCAAACAAAATACCTTTGCGGACTTCAAATTCAACTCTTGTCGGGATACGACATCCGGGAGATAAAATATTGTTTGTCCTCAAGCAATTTTTATATCAAACGGGATACTCTCTATACTATAATTAATTTGAGATATTTAGGATATATATTTAATTATATATAAACTATTTGGATCGAACCAAATTTTTGGCGCCGCTGCCGGGGAGAGGTGTACGATTTTCGCGAAGTATTTGAAGTTAGTGCCTTGAAGATCCTCCCCCGTGAAGTTATCGTTTATAATTTTCTATTTTCTTTTATAAAACCATAAAAATACAAAAATGTTTTGTTTTCAATTTATTTTATAAAATACCAAAAAAATTGAAAAAACTCAAAAATAACCGTTGTGTCACTTGTGAAAACGGCTCACCTTTAGATTTACAAACTATAAGAGAAGTTTAAGGAGGTTCGATCCAACGAACTTCGACCCTAAAGGAGAAGGTTTTTAAAACGCTTCGCGCTTACCCGCTCCTCCGCTTCTTTGTGCGTTTTTCTAGAAAGCTACCGTACACTTGTTCGATTATCGGTTACAAAAATATTTTCGTTCTATCTTATTTTTCTTATCTTGTTTTTAGTGCATGAGCACTCGCTCTTCATATTCTAATCTATTTTCTCCGCTTAGAGACCCCGAGAGTCTTATTCGACGAAGGAATTTAGGTGAACCGTCATCTCTTTTCGACTTCGAAGAAGTTATGAGCATTCCTCATAATAATATGGGACCGCCTCCTGCGGGTCCCCCTCCACCAAATAATGGTCCACCTCCGGTGGTGAGACCTAATGGGCCAGCTCCCCGGTCGATGGAGGAGTTGTGCCAACCGTCTATAAATGGACGAGGCGGACCAATTGCCCCGATTCCAATCGAAGCTACGAATTTTGGACTTCGTCATCACATGATCCAACAAGTTCAAAATACTTGCCAATTTCACGGTTTACCAGGCGACGATGCCAGTAGACATATTGATAAATTTTTGGAAATTACTCAACATATAAAGCAAAATGGGGTCTCCGATGACGCCCTTCGTTTATCTCTTTTCCCATATCCCTTGACGCATCATGCTATCACATGGTATGATCGCCTTCCAAGGAATTCCATCCAATCCTTCGACGATATGATGAGGAAATTTCTCTCGAAATATTTTCCTCCTTCCATGGTGACTAAATTAAGGAACGAGATCACGAAATTTGAACAAAAACAGCACGAATCGTTATTTGAGGCATGGGAGCATTATAAATTGTCCATTGATCGGTGTCCTAACCATAACATGCTTTTAGTTACACAAATTGATACGTTTTATAATGGTTTGTGTTAGGATTAAAAATATGGTGTCTATATAGAAATTACATTAGTTTCTAAATAGTTTTAAACATAAGGACTAGAAGTGTAATTAGCCTAAAGATGGCTTGTGTTTAGACTGTAAATACCCCCTCTAATCTTCCTTAGAGGGGTGAACCTTACAATTGTAATTTCACTAATCATTTAATAATAAAGTGTTTTCTCTCTCTAAGATGGATTTCATTTATTTCCATCATCCCCGACCTCCCGAGATCGTGAATCGAGATTTCTAACAAGTGGTATCAGAGTTGCAGGAGCGATTCGTGATGTTTAGCTTATTCTGATCAGCTTATTTTGCAGCTTATTTGAGCTTATTCGGTCCAGTTCTGCTTATTTGAGCTTATTCAGTCCAAATTCAGTCAGATTCAATTCGGAAGCTTATTAGAGCTAATTTCGGTCCAGATTATGCTCGGTGTGGTTTAGTCGTCATTTTAGCAGTTTATTCATATTACAACTTATTTCAGCAGCTTATTGTACTTTTTCGTTATGTATGATTTGATCGAGTTTGGCTGCTTACGGTTTTATCGTAAGAACAAACTCGGTCAGATTCGGTTATAAGATGTGCTAAAACTGCTGATTTCACAAATTCGGAATTGGTTAGACATCAAACTCGGAAGTAATATCAGATCTACCATTTTAGGAAGTCAAACTCGATAGTGACTTTTGGTCAACGGTCAAAGTCGGTCATATAACTGATTATTTCGAAAATGGCATCTGAAATGTTTTTGAACAAGATGGAAAATGAAAAAGCAGTAACATGGAGATACACAAACTCGATAGCTTCCGAATTTGATCAAACTGCTACAATATGATGAAAAACCTAGTCTACTGAGTTTCTAAACCGAATCATTTACAACAGCCACCTCAACAACTCGTTACAACAAATCCAAACTATACTCTCCCATCCTCCTCAACAACTCCACTACATCTCCATACCAAAATAAGACTCAAAACGAATCAAGATCTCAGATTACTCCTTTTTAGGTTTCCATTAGAATTTTGACCCATAAAAGATCAAGAACACGGGAGCAGATTCATCATAGATCTGTGACACAGTGCATAGTGTCTTTTCAATATTCAAAAATTAAAGAAAGAACTATAACAAATTCGTTATATTCTTTTCTTTGTTTCGTTCACAAAACACAAGACATGAAAGAAAGAAAGAAAAAAAACTACCGTAGACCTTGTCATAAGATCTTGAAGCCAAATCGAAGCTAAAACGGGTTGTGGTTCTGAGTTTTGAGAGTTTGTTCATGATTGTATTTGCAAATAAATAGAGGGGTTTGTGCTTATGATAGGGATGAATGTTCATGATTTGATTTTTTTTATGGCTGAGATGGAATCGAGTGAGATGGAGAAGATTGATAAGAAAGAGGCGGAGATAATGATGTAGGGTTTGTGTGCGTGTAATGAAAGTGGTACTAGGTTTATGAGTACAGAGTTTATAACTCAAAATAGGGTTTGAGATATAACCTAAATTGTTAATGGGCTATAACCGAAAGATACATAGGCCAGGTATTGGATCTGCTTATTCTTATACTCAATTAGTTTTGTGGAGTATTGGACTTTCATTCGATAATGGTTATGGGTTGCATTTGTTTGTTATGGACTTGGACTGAATTTGAAATGTAAATGGGCTGGTATGGATACAAATAGGCAATGGGCTGATTTGCTTGTTTAACAAAAATTATGTTGGGCTGAAATAAGCATATCAAATTTGTGGGCTTAAAATGCTAAAGGGCTGAACTTTTGATTAAATATTTGGAAACAAAAACATCACTTATTGCTTAAAACGATCCTTATTGAAGATTCACGAAAAATGCTAAAAGGCTTGTCTCGGGATTTAATCGTAATAAATGACTACGGGGTTGATTCTTTATTACTTATTCGAGATTGAAGTAATATGTCACGGGGAAGTGTACTTATTTCATCTTCTGGCCTTTCTACCTCTGCAACGAAGATGACTTGTTCGAGCATATAAGGATATGTCGATAACGTACATAGAATTATTGTTTACATTTGTGATTCTTTCTGCTCTTTATGTTAGATTTCCACAAAGTAGCTATCACTTTAAGGAGTTACGTTGTAGTGCTCAGTGACTCACGTAGTTGAGGATAGTTCAAGAGATTCTTCCGGATAGTACAAGCTTAAGTCACAACTTTGGGGGATGTTACTTCAGTATTGAGTTTGTCATATTGAGTTTTCTTCATCAGTGGTCATTACAAATAGCCGACAGAATGCGAGGTTGGAATTAAACTAGTCAGAGAGGAGAAACAAATGGAGGTTGTTTATCGGCAATTGATTCTTATGCTTAACCGACTTTATTCTACTTCACACGTGGTTGTTCTATCGAATATTCGAGCGTACTCAGATTATGATTTTTCCAATGGTCATCGAATGCAATCAGGGGGAAGAAAAGGAAGTATTCGATAGATTGCATTAATCAGGGGGAAGAAATATGTATTTATCTCATCTTTATTTCTTTCTTTCTTATCTTCAAGTCCTCTTCTATCTTATGGAGATGGATTGTATGCTTTCAACCTCTGGATGGTTAGTGTGTAAAGTATGTGCATTCGTGAGAAGATGTTGCTGATTTCTTGCATGTTCTCCTGAACGGATATTCATCAAAACAGAAGCAGTTATGTTTGATGTGATTGGCTTCTTTTGCTTCTTCTAATCCTCTGATTCTCATCTTCTATTTCTACGTCTACTTGTACTTCTACTTCTTCTTCTATGAAGCTACATCACAATTTTAGAATCTGCTTACAATACGGATGCTGGTTTGGGGGGAAGCTGATTCTGAAACTTCGACAAAAAGTAGATGAAGAAAGCTGATTGAAGACATGCAGTATGAACTGGGGGAAGCTAACTCAGTTTATACAAGTTACATTATATCGTCTGCAAGTAATGGAAAGATTCAAGCTGGAGCACTTATATTTGTACTTGTAGGATACATTGTAAGTAATTCCATATGCCACCATATTGGGGGAAGATTGTTAGGATTAAAAATATGGTGTCTATATAGAAATTACATTAGTTTCTAAATAGTCTTAAACACAAGGACTAGAAGTGTAATTTGCCCAAAGATGGCTTGTGTTTAGACTATAAATACCCCCTCTAATATTCCTTAGAGGGGTGAACCTCACAATTGTAATTTCACTAATCATTCAATAATAATGTGTTTTCTCTCTCTAAAATGGATTTCATTTATTTCCATCATCCCCGACCTCCCGAGACCGTGAATCGAGATTTCTAACAAGTTTTTCTTTTCTTTTTTTTTTGAGATTATTTGAGCTTTTTTGGTCCTGATCAGCTGTGCTTATTCTGGTATTCGTGTGCTTATTCTATTTTTAGCTTATTTTCATAAGCTTATTTTGAGTCAAAACTGCTTATTTTTGGTCAAAGAAGGCAAACAGTTTAATCTGGTCAAATCAGCTTATTTTGTGCTTATTTTGCTAATCTTGGTTTTATCAAGATTGAATGCTTACGGTTTTATCGTAAGTTACGTGGCATAATTAGTATAAAATTTTCTTATTCGTGCTTATTTTTGATATCCAGCAATTTTTAAGTCAAAATTCAGAAAAAGTTGTTTCAATACTCAAATTTGGAAGTTTGACTGGTCAAACTTGGAAAAATCAGTTAACAATATCAAAGTTGGATCTGAAACTGATTCTATAGAGTTTTGACTTTTGGTCAACGGTCAAACTCGGTAGTCAAAGACACGTTTTTGAAAACGCGTTTTGAGTCTAAGGGGTTTTACAGATCTAAACTCTGAAACAAACTCGATAAGATTCTTTTTCGAGAAGAAACGAGATAAAAGATAAATAGATCTCAGGCTTTTCTTGTGTTCGTGTTTGAGTTCATTTGATCTTAAAGATCCACAACACACAAAGAAGTTAAAGCATCATAGATCTTTGTCATCATTTTCGGAAAGATCAATTTCGACATCAGAAATACATTGATAATATATCTGATCTCAGAATCTTACGTGTGAATATCAAGAAAATTCTAAGCTCTTTAAAAAATCCATTCACACAAAAACAATTTCATCACAGATCCAGATCCAAACTCGGAAACTAATCTCGAAAACTCAAACTCGGACTCAAACTCAATAAACGTTCAATTTTTTTATCTCTGTTCGGTTTTGTTGTGCGTCTCTCATGAGATTTAAAAAATCTTTACAGATCTTCACTACACAAAAACCATATCCTCATTGATCTCTTTGAAGTTGTTTACATCTTGATTAATTTTCGAAAAATAAAAGAGTAAACAAGATCTATACCATGTCCAAATCTCACTTTTGTTTCGGTGCTTCAACGAAAACAGAAAATTAAATAGAACAAGATCTCAGTTTGGCTTTGTTTGGTATCTCATTGAGATTTATCGATTCTTTTAAAATCTTTCCAACACAAACTAACCAAAGTCATCATAGATCGTTTTGAAGTCTAAAGCTTCATTCAATTTACGAAAACCATAAAGAAAAAGACAAGAACAAAAGTGTCCATATCTTTATCTTGTTTCGGTTTATAAACGAAAACATCAAAAAGAAACTTGAAAGAAAACCAACCTGTGATCTAAAAGATCTTGAAGCTACAACTTTTTCATATACATGAAACGAATAAGGGGCTGAGTGGTGACATATACGAAATTGTAATTTACTTCAAGCTGTTGTTTTATCTCCTTGAGTGGTAATAGTGTGATATTGTGTGTATCAAAGTGTGATAGATAAAATCTTGTTTGTGTTTTTGAGTGAGATAATAACAGGAGGCGCAGGTTTATGAGATAGGGTTAGGGTTTCAAGCGAAGTGTAAAAGTGAGAGTTTTATAACTAAAGAGTTTAGGTTAAGATTTTAATGGGTTATAATCATTTTTGAGCTGGACCCAATCTATCCGAATTGTTATCATATTTTAGGCCGGATAATATTTTTTTAGGGGCTGCGTACATTTCTTGTAAGTGATATTGTGGGCTAATTTTTATAACACCGAACATGCACCTACAAAAAATTTTGGATTGAATTTTTGGGTTTGTGTTGAAAATTACTTGGGTTTTGTTGTGCTAAAACAAAAAAATGGAATCAAATGAGAAACAATAATTGTTTGCTCAAAAAGTCCAACAATAAAACACGACTTTGACTAGTCAACTTGAGTTGTATAAGGAAAGGGTTCGGGTTTTGGAAAATATCAAAGGGGATAACAATTATCTCAACGAATTTCTAAAGGCCGATAAACGAGCAAAACATTTTAGTCAACAAGCCCAGTCTTAATTTATTCGTGATCAAGATATCATTCGAGATCTAAAACAACAACGTGATAAATTAGACTTAGCTGTTGTTGACTATAAAAGACAAAAAGAGGAATATCAAAAGACACAAACGATTTTCAATCAAACACAGAGTCACAAAGAGGAAAAATATCTTAATGACATCATTCAGTTATAAGCTAAGAACAAAGATCTTGAAAACGTTGTTTGTAAAATAGGCAAATCAACTGAAACACTTTGGTTGCTTACAAATAAACAAAAAGCTTTTCGGGACAACTTACAAAAGTCGGGTTTGGGATATTACGGTCCTTATGTTTCCTTTCACAAGCATTATGCCAAAATTCTATTTGTATCGTGCTTATGAACTTTGTAATAAGAATGAACAAGTTCATGTGTTTAATTCTGAGGATACTCTTGAGGATGCTGAAAAGAGTCAATTAAAAATGAACGAGTTTCAAAAAGATGAAAAATTTCAGGAGTTAAAGATACAACCAATTGATTACAAAAAATTGAACAAACTTTATGACGATTTTGTTCCTCAAAAAGAACTTTCTGCTGAACAAACATATTTTCCATCATCTTTTATATCTTCCCTTTAAAAGTTTCTTCTGAGACAAACCCAAGCATGAGCATCAATGCCTAGTGCAAATCCAATTCTTGTGGATTTTAATGAAATGGAAAATGTTTTCAAAAAATTGTTTGAGTTACTAGAAAAGAATTGTAAACGAGAAAGCATTTTCTATACGTCTAAAGAAGAACTTTGATTAATCGATGTTTGTGTAGAAGTGAAATTAATTCTTCGAGAATGGCATGTCTATTTTGAAGTCTTTCAGAATCGATTTAAAATAGATGTAAAAGAAATGAAAGATGTTTTTGTTTCAGTAGAAAAAGATCTTGATGAAACTTTCAAACAAAATGAGCTTTTAAAGGATAAACTCTTGGAAGCATCTTTAGATGAAGATATCAAGAATCTTGTCATAACCTCTTGTATGGAATCAAGGAATAAGGATTTACATGATGAAACTAGAAGAATTTCAAAAGAGTCAAAAGATGTTTCAAATGAGAGTACAACAGCTGATACGGTTTGCAATGATGCATTTGAAGTCATACAGGAATTGCCAAAAAGAATTGTTGAATTGGAAAAAGATTTGTCAAAATTTAAGGCAAAGAGTATTGCTTTTGAAATCGCACTTCAGCACATGTCTCGTGAAAATAAATCCCATTTGAAAACATTGCAAAAATAAAATGATAATTTTAGGCATCAATACAAACGAGAATGCTCAATGAACCAGACTTATTAAAGATTTTTTGAGTCGGTTCAAAGGTCAAAGTTGAGACAATGAATGTGAAGAAGTCAAAGTAAGGTTGATTTTGATTAAAAAGGGGAGAGATAGAAACAAAAACATTGGTGGAATACGAGTGCGACATTAATAAATAAAGAATTAACACATAAGTTGACTTACCAAGTTGTTTTATCAATCAAGAATTGTGAGGTCAAACAAAAACTCAAATGTTACATAAAATGAGGCATAAAATCTGAAGTCTCAATGTTTTGAATTTGCTGAACTAAGTTTACATAACATTTTCGGAAAGCTTTATATTTTCAAAAAGGAAGCAATGGATATTTCAGAACTTAACAAGAATCGGGAAAAAACAAAATTCTTTTTGTGAAAAGAAACAAGTGGTATTTTCAAATAAAGATTGATGAGCTGGAAAAGTCTTTAGCAAAACAAATAAAAGAAAATTATGATTTGTTGATAAAAATCGATAATCTTGAAAATGTTTTCGTTGATGAAGAAAAAAGGGTAACATTGCGAAAATTGAATGCTTTTGATAAAGAAAATTGTGATTTTGAATCAAAGATTATTCATCTCGAAAAAATCATTGGTCAAAAGTTAAAAGATTTTGATGATGTCAATCTTGAATTGTCAAACAAAACAACCAAATTTGAGGCGTATTTTGAAAAACTTAAAAAACAAAAGTTGTTCTTGAACGACAATTGGCTCATAAGGTCGATGATTCAAAAGCCGAAAAGATCAATTTTTGTAAGAAATTAATCATTTGAGAAATCAATTGGAAAATCTGAAAGGAAAGTCTGTGGAAACTAAGTTTGAAAAATCTAAAGCCGAAAAAGATCGATTTTTGAAAGAAATTAATCATTTAAGGACTCAACTTGAAAATCTGAAAGGGAAGCGTGTGGAAACAAAGCTTGATAATTCTTCAATTTTGGGAAAATCACCGTTACTTAACAATGAAAGAGAACAGCTTTTGAAACAAATTGCGTTTTTAGAATCAAAATTGGCATAACAAGATATTCGTTCTTGTCAAAAAGAATATCATGAGTTGAGAACTTCGTATAATGCATTAAAAGTAAAGTTTGATTCTCTTAATCGGAAAAAATGAAATATCAATGTTTCAAAATCTTCAAAACCTAAAAAAAGTGTTTCAGAAAAGGTTCACACGGGTGAATCCTCAAAACCGTTTTCAAGAATGGTTTCTCAGTTTATAACATATTCTTTACAAAAAGATAGGAAGTTTTATAAGAAATCTTAAAGTTTTGAAATATTTTTTCCTCAAAAGTGTTTTAAGACAAGAGCTTCAAATGCAAAGAATCAGTCTTTTAAAACATCACACTCTTGTTTTACACCGGTAAAACAAGTGTGGAGGCCAATTAAGGAATCTCAAACTTTTGAAGCATCTACTTCTGAAAAGAGTTTTAAGACAAGTATTTTAAAAGGAAAGAATCAAGTTTTTGTTACTCCACATTCTCGTTTTACACCGATAAAACAAGTGTGGAGACCAAAGCAAAGTCATTTGAAAACTTTCAAATATTCCAAATTAGAAATGCTTTCAATGCAAAACAAGAATGACTTGGCTTTGAAAAACAAAAACAATGGAAGATTTTCAAACGCTTCAAAAACGAATTTTCATAATGATATATCAAATGGTAACAATAAATGGAAATTTTCTTCACCAACAAGATTTAAAACTCCACATGAAACACCGAGTTTCAAAAATCAATGGAAAATCAAAAGGAATTTTAAATCTCCGTTGATTCCACGAGAGTTGTTTTCAAATGAAACACCAGTTTCAAGCCCTCATTGGAACTCAACATCTTTACATCGACTTGATACAACTTTCAATTGGTTTTCAAAATTTGGTAAACCCGTTAGCACCGTGCTTAAATGGGTTTTAAAGTTTGTTGTCTAAATTCGATGTCGTTGGTTTATATTCAAATGACAGGTTGCAACCCGTGCTTTAAATAAAAGGAAAATATACGTTTCAGTGCGTTTATTCTTAGCAACGAAAAGAGAAATCTTTTCGGTCTTGAGCTATTCAAACAAAATATTTAATGTTTTGTAGCTTAAGTCAATGGCTTGTTATTAAATTTCAGATAACAACTCGGTTTTCAAATAAAAGAAAAGTGTACGTTTCAATGCCCTTTATCTTCAAAAGAAGAGAAATCTTCTTTGTCCCGAGCAATTTCTTAACAAATTTTTTTCAAAAAGTATGCTCGGGACATACGACTTCTAAGTAAATGCCAGCTTAGTACTCGCTCTTCAAATAAAGGAAAGTGTATATTTTTGTACATTTATCCTCACAACGGGAAGCTTATAACTTCTCGGACTTGAGCTATTTCATTTAAGATATTCTAAATCTTGAGCTCAAGTAAAATGGTATATAAAAGTTTGAACACAAATTTTCAAGAGTTATTCAAAAAGATTTTTCAAAATCTTTCAAATTGTGTGTTTAACACTCCCTTTCTTATTCAATCATTTGATATATTTTTGAGGGGGAGTATAAAGGAAAATGTTTTGAACAAATGAATAATAATCGATATAAAAATAGTTGTTGTCAAGTGTGTTTATATCGATAAGCGTACAAATGGTGAAGATTGTGTCCGGTTACGACCGTTTCCTGAATTTAACAGGATGAAGAGTGAGCAATCTACTGACCATTCGTTTTAGATATCGACATACTTTGACACAACTAGTTTTTTAAATTTATTTAAAACATTCAAAAAGGTTCCAAATCATAATCTTGCTATATCCGTTTTCTCCCATGTATTTTCAAAATCTCATATAGCTATTTTAATCCATTGATATCAAAAATATCATATGATATGCTATTTTTTAGGGGGAGAAAATGGGATTAAAATGTGATCAAGAAAGATAAATGCTTAAGTGTATGGAATAACAAAGTGATCTAAAAGACTCAAAGTGCAATCAACTCTTTCCTCCATGTGCAAAATAATTTAGAATATCAATGCACATGTGTAGGGGGGGTATTTCTCAAAAGTAAAACTTTCAAAGTGTTAAATATTTTGATTTATATCAAACACTTTGATTGATTTTCAAATGGTTTTTCAGTTTTGATCTTAATACCCATCAACCAACTACACAACAATGATCAATGAAGGTAATAAGGTGTGTAAGGTTAAGGTTATTATCCCATGATCAACCGAACTGAATGGATCTACCCAGGGACATGCATAAATAGAATACGAATCCTTAGTCTTGATGGAGTAGATGAAAATGGAATAATGTCAACTAAGGCTTGCGCTGATCATCTGAACAATCACACCATGATTGATAATAATGACGTCTTGGTGGACATTGAAGGGGTTAAAGAATTAAAAAGAAAAGTTATGTAAAGGGTAAAAAGAAGGAAGCCCTCCACACAACTTAGGCAAAAACCAGGTCAATACATATGCTATCGGATTTTATATGTTGATTTCTGGTATTGAAGAAAGACGTCATGGACCCAGTGATGCAATGCACAACCCTTCCCAGCCACTCAAGATTCTCTCAAAAGAATTCTTGTTTCATTTTTCACAGAGATAAAGCATAATCTATTGAATCTCACCCTGAGATTGTTGATATTAAAAAGGTGGCAGTCTGCTCCAGCCTTCGATCTCTAAAACCAAAAAGCACTAATTGAGTCTAGAGCTAAATGAGATATTATCATTAATTCTCATATAGGACATAAAAGTACACTTGTATTAAACATCAATGATACAAAAGACATTGCCGGAACATTCAAGAGTGATACTTAAATAAAGTATTCATAATGAATGAATGGAAATCCTACCAGTGCTAACATCAAGCCAACGTTGAACGTAGGTCACTAATTTGAAAATGATTGTTTAATGATTCGAATAAGTGTTAACTAGCAATCTAAGTGATTTAGTAGTTATTGTGTTCTTTCGAAATTTGTTTTTGAAAAACACAAACGACATTTCCTTGATTTAATTAAGTGATTTGTTGAATTACCAAGGTCTCTTACAATGTCACAAGATTGATGGGGGTAGATTGTTGGAATTGAATTTGACAGTTGACTCCCATGCATAAACCGTACTTATGATGCTTCACACATGACTTTACTATTGAATATTCGTGTGTAAACAGGTTATGATTATTTTTATGGTCATCAAATATAATCAAGGGGAAGAGAAGGAAGTCTTTGATAGATTTCAACAACTAGGGGGTAGAAATGTGTACATCCAGGACTTAATTGCCTTTGGTGTATACAACATCCGAGACTTAATTAACTTGGAGGTTATAGTTTCTATCTTCTATGAGTTGTTTGTGTGAAGTATGTGTATACATGATGCTAATGTATTGCATGTTCTCCTGAATGGATTGGCTACTAATCTGCAATTAAGAAGTCATATTTTGACTGCTTATGGGTTTACTTCAACTTTACAAATTACGTCTATGAAGCTTTACCGATATAGTCAAAAGAAATGTCATCTTCCTTAAAGTTTTAGATTTGCTTTGAATGGTTGTCTGTTTGGGGGAAGCAGTTGAACTGCTTATATGCTCTAACGCCGTCGTGAGATCTTGTGACGCCGTCTTGGTCATCGTTGTGACGGCGTCACATTGAATTTGTGACGCCGTCTCTAGCTGCTGAGAACATTATCTTGAGAGATGTGGTGTAGGTCCGTAGTCTTGTCCGTTTCTTCTCCAAATGAGCCCAAGTCACGTGTAATTCTTCCAAATGCCTTCCAAATGTGAAATACCTGAAAAGGAAAGATTAAGTACCTATTTTGGGCATAAATGCACGATTTAGGGGGTTAAACGACCTCAAAAAATTGTATAAAATGACACTTTATCAAAAACCTAAACACTTAAAAATGAAAGGGTTCTTGATCTGTGCCTAGATTAAGAACAAATACTTGGTTTTATCCCAAAGAGGTATTCGTGTAACCCAAGCACATGGTCGAATAATCTTCTTTGGAAAGTGATTACACGACTTTAAGTGATATCCGGTAAACGTCTTTGATAATTAACTAGGCTATTGATTTTCTTCACCCTCATCTGGACTCCTACAACCAACAATCAAAGAAGATTATTTTATGATAATCAATGGTTGTTGCTGCTATGAAATGCATGGCTTCAAGCTTTGCCAAGCTTGACAAGTTTGAAGGGGTGAACTTTAGAAGATGGCAGAAGAAGATGCACTTCTTACTTTCCAACATGAGTGTGGTGTATGTGCTGACTACTCCTATTCCAGAAGATGGTGGTGATAATGCAACCATGGAACAAATCAGGAAAAGGGCCAAGTGGAACAATGATGACTGTTTGTAAAGGTTTAATCCTCAAAGGTATGTCTGATCCTTTATTTAATATTTATCAAAATATTGAATCTTGAAAAGAACTATTAGAATCTTTGGAGGCCAAATATATGGCTGAGGATGCATCAAGTAAGAAGTTCCTTTTTAGTAATTTCACAAATTACAAAATGACTGATTCAAGACCAGTTATTGAACAATACATGACTTCTTGGATTTACTTGGAAGGTTTTACACAACACTAGAGACTTAGATGAGGCCATTCAGGTCTTTTGTATCATTTATAAACTCACTCCTTCTTTGAAAGATTTCAAGCATACCTTGAAACATAAGAAGGATGAGTTAACTCTTGTTAAGTTGGGCAGTCATCTGCGCATTGAGGAGTCCCTCAGGGTGCAGGATAGTGACAAGCTAAAGGGCAACAATGTTGCTGGTCTATAGTGATTGGACGTGGTTATCTAGATCTTAGTTTTAGTTCAGGAAAGATTGTTTCGTTGTTTAATGTTTTGCATGTTCCTAATATAAGGAAGAATTTGGTTTTTAGTAGTATTTAAATAATTGTGGTTATAAACAAAAAACTGAATCTGAATCTGATAAATTTGTTTTGTCTAAACATGGTGTGTTTATTGGTTTTGGATATTTGTGTAATCAAATGTTCAGGCTTAATATTGTTAATAATATAGGTAAATCAGCCTTTATGTGAACCTTTAAACTGAATGATTCAACCATATGACATGCTAGACTGAGCCATGTCCACTTTAAAAGGATGCAAGATATGTTTAAGGATAGGTTTATCCCAGCTTTTGACATGGACACCAAAAAGTATAAGACTTGCATGATGACCAAAATTACTAAGAAACTATTTTAAAATGTAAAACGTAAATATGAAATACTTTGTGACATTTATTAATGATGCTTCTAGGTTTTGTTATGTTTATTTATTACATACTAAGGATGAAGCATTAGATAAATTCAAAATATTCAAAACTGAAGTTGAATTACAGCACGGGTCCCAAATTAAAAGATTTAGGACTGATAGGGAAGGCGAGTACAAGTATACTCTATATTTTTAGTCTGTTGGTATTATTCATGAAACGATTTCCCATAATCCACACACAACTGGGTATATCTAAAGGAAAAATTGAGTAATAAAAGAAAAAATGGTTAATCTATGTTATCCTATCTACGGGATTGAGTCAAGGGTTTTGTGGTGAAGCTATGTTAACAGCTTGCTATTTATTAAAGAGGGTTCTCAATAAAAGGAATATGATTACCCCTTATAAACTATTGACTAAAAGGAAACCAAACCTGAACTACCTTAGGGTTTGAGGTTGTAGGGCAGTTGTAAGACTCCCTGATCCAAGCTAAAACTTTGGGTGAGAAATGAGGCATTTGAATGCATCTTTGTTGGATATGCTGAGATTCCAACGCTTTTAAGTTCCTATGTCATTGAGCTCAATGATTAGTTACATTTAACTCTTTAATTGATCAGGATGCTATTTTTAATGGAGAATAGAATCTCATCACTTCTCGACCAGTCTCAGGGATGCCTAATGGAACTGAAGACATTGGTGGTTCAGTGGTCCCTGAAGAGGTCACTGAAGAGGTTGTTCAGCAACCTGAACCTGAGATTAGAAAAAGCAAAAGGAATAGGACTCCAAAGGATTCTAGACCTAAATTTTAATTATACTTAATTGAAGAAACAAAGGATGAGGTTTTCCTCTTGACACACTCCTATTGCTTAACTGTTGAGGAGATCCAACGCTATTGATGAAGCATGAAGTCATCAGATGTTACTTTCTGGAAAGAAGCAATCATGATGAGATTGGACTCCTTTCCTATGGGCGAACAACACTTGGTGTTGGCACTGACTCTACCTCCAAGTTGCAAACCTTTTGGTTGCAAATGGATCTTCAAAAGAAAACTAAAGGTATATGGAGCTATTGAAAAGTTTAAGGTAAGGCTGGTTATTCAGGGCTTTAAACAAAAGTCAAGGATAAACTACTTTGATACTTATGCTCTAGTGGCACGTATCAGTATCATAAAACTATTGATTGCTATGACATTCAATATTCCAATCTGATTATTATCATTATGGATGGTGAAGGACACATCTTTCTGAATGGTGACTTGGATGAGGAGGTATATATGAACCAACCTCAGGGCTTCATCATGCCTGGCAATGAAAACATGGTGTGTTGTAAAACTGATTAAGTCTTTATATGGACTGAAGCAGGCACCTAAGCAATGGCATCAAAAGTTTGATGAAGTGGTTTTGTTATGGTTATTTATTAACCCAGCTGACAAATGTGTATATTGACAAATTGATGAAACTGGGTAAGGAGTCATCATTTGCCTATATGTTGATGACATGCTGATCTTTGGCACAAACCAAGTTCAGGTTGACCTGACAAAGGAATTTTTGTCATCAAAGTTCTCTATGAAGGACATGGGGAAGCTGATGTTATCCTTGGTATTAGGATTAAACATGAAAGTAATAAAATAGCAATTTCTCAGTCTTATTATATTGAGAAAGTACTAAAGAAATTCAATTACTTTGATTGCACTCCAGTTAGTACCCCTATGGATACAAGTGAGAAGCTGATGCCTAATAATGGTCAGGCTGTATCTCAACTTGAGTATTCTAGGGTGATTGGCTGCTTGATGTATGCCATGACTTGTAAAAGGCCTGATATTGCTTTTGCTGTGGGTAAACTGAGCAGGTATACTAGTAACCCTGATGCTTAGCACTGGCAAGCAATTCAACGGGTACTGTAGTACTTAAAGAAAACCATGGACTATAGATTGACATATACTGGTTATCCTTCAGTGTTAGAAGGTTCATGATGCAAGCTGGATCAGCCAACGCTGAAGATGAACAACTTCATTACAAGTGGCTCATGGGTATTTCTGCTTGGTGGTGGTGCAATTTCTTGGGCTTCCAAGAAACAAACTTGCATCACTGGTTCAAAAATAGAATCAGAATTTGTGGCTTTAACAACTGCTGGTAAGGAAGCTGGATGGTTGAAAAACTTTCTTATTGAGACTTTTCTTGTGGGTCTAAACTATTAAGACTATTTCTATCCGCTTGTGATAGCTGCTTGCAACATTGTGGGGGGGTCTTCTCGGAGTCTAGACACTTAAGTGTTAGGCATAGCATGATTCGTGAGCTGATCACAAATGGAGTGAAATCTATAAAGTTTATGAGGTCTCAACAAAACTTAGCTGATCACTTGACGAAAGGGAGTGGTAGAAGACTTGTTTATTAAGTCTTTGAAAAGGATGGGAATAAATTCAAACTAAGTCACTGAAATGCTTAGGACCCTCAACTCTCTACTAAGGAATACTTGGTAGTGAGTTCAATTTGCGAAAGCTGATACATATGCAAGCTAAACGTTCAGTGGACTGAAGCACATGTATTTACATATCATCCCAAGGATTTGCGTGGAACCTGCTGAAAAGGAGGATGAAGTCTTTACTTTTTAATGGTTATTTTTTTTAAAGTGCTTAGTAGGAGCATGAATAAAGAGAAACCACATATGTAAATGTTAAGGTTTTGCCGCTTCAGGGAGCATGAACTTTGCCTCTTAAAATATTTATGAATTGGATATGGACACATGGCTTGTATAGTGTCAGGAGTTTCTTATGTGTTTGTAAACTTGTGTGTATTTTATCTTAAGGTATTCAAATGGGTTGAAGTGTTCAATTTTTAGAACACACTGATTCTCGAGTATTTAAACGTGTAATTTATTAAGATGGAAATTCAATCCTCAAGATATTTTCATTTATGCACTTGTTTTGTTTAATGTTAAATTTTCATGCAAAGGAATTATATTAAATTGGAGAGGATTGTTGGAAATTTAGTCCAATTGTGGGAATCGGGTCATACTTGAAAATGGGTTTGGAGGTACGGAGTGTACACCTATCAAGTCAGTGATATTTCCTGACTCTTTTAGTGGTTAGATTAAATTGGTGGTTACAAACATTTAAGTGACAGGTTTGACTACATTAAATGTTTGTAACAACTTTTGCCTATTTAAGTGGCATGTTTGACTGCATTAAATGACCACATTTAATTTGATCATGTAACAACTAATTTCCTAAATTATGGATAATAATTATGGAAGAGATTAAATGACCATTAATCTCTCATTAATTCTATTGACTAGGTGTTGAGTATTTTCCAATAAGGATCACAATTTCATAGAAAACACAAAAAAAAAACCTAAACACTTAAAAACGAAAGGGCTCTTAATATGTACCTAGAACAAAAACAAACACTTGGTTTTATCCCAAGGAGGTATTCGTGTAACCCGGGTCGAATAATCTTTTTTGAAAAGTGATTACACGACTTCAAGTGATACCCGGTAACCATCTTTGGTAATTAGCTAGGCTATTGATTGTCTTCACCCTAATCTAGGCTCCTACAACCAATAAAATATGTATCAAAGTGGATTACTAGATTAAACTTGTTAGACGGGGTTACCACATTAAAAGTGTTAGACGGGTTAAATAAATTCAATGTGTTAACATATCCATATAGTGAATTATAAATTAATTATCAATTTTTAAAGAAAACTTTAAATGGGTTGGCGGATTGACCTCTTTAACCCACCTCAACCAGAAAACGCCTTGTTATTAAACGGGTTAAGTGGGTCAACTTGACACTACCCGAAACCTGTTTATATTGAACCCGGCCAGCCGTTTATTATCGTGTCAATCTTGAGTCGTGTATCATTGGAAAGTGAAAATATATACATTATGGAAAGGCATGCATGAGCATAATAATTACCAGCAGAGGAAGAATTAAGAGCATTGTGAAGTTATTTTGATATTTTATTAGCTTTTTCTCCCTTGCAAACCTCTACAATAGAATTGTCTTTATGAGTGAACCGATAGGTCGAAGGAGAAGAAGCAACAAACCGAGCTTGTGGTGCTCTAATATGTGGTTGTGTGATCACCATGGTGCGTGTTTGAGCAAGAAATTTCTTAAGAATGAGGGAGTAAGCCATCTGATCGATTGAGAAATTAGGTTTTTCTTAACAAAATTTTATTGTTTTATATGAAACAACTCTTTCATGATTAATGATTATATTTATATAGGTGGACTAATGAGATAACGTTAAGGGGACGAGGATTGTTTTCGAAAGTATTATCTTGAGTTTTAGGTAATTCGTATATGAGTTGAGCTTCTCATAAGTTGATAAATAAATTAAACTCGAGTACAAAACATCTTAGACTAAGAGTAATCTGATCTTTTCATTTGGTCGGTCTTCATAAGACCTGGCCGAACCTTTCACTACCTAGCTTTTTAACCGACCAAACCCACCCAACCTTTTTGTTTGTTTGGGCTACTATGTGACCAAACAAATTGAAAAAATAGAAGCCAAAACTTGATGGTCCCCTCCTCTCTAATACTCATTTGATGGTCCTCTCCTCTTTATATAGCTGGAAATATGGTGATCACCTGTCCGGTCGGATTACATAGGGTTTGGTCACCTGTCCTGTCTGGTCACTATCCTGTCCGGTCACTGTCATGTCCGGTCACTAAGGTGCCAGTCTGGTTTGGTCACCTAGTTTGGTCAGAACTACTACTATTAGATAATGTTAGAGCAAGTATTTAGGTATTTCTCATTCAATTCGATAGGTTTCGAGTCTGGGGTGATAAGTCATGACCTCATTTGGAGAGTTAAATAATGCATCACATGATATGAGAAAAACTCATGTACAAAGTAACATTAAGTCAAAATTACAGACATAAAATCCTTTACCACTTGTTCAACACAACGTAACATAACGTAATTGCTTAAAAACAAAAAAACACAAATTCTTTCGATCTTTAAAATTTGAGAGTCACCCATAATACTACTTCAAGTGTTTAGTCTCAAAAGCTTGACGTTTCAACTCAAGAGCGTTCTCGAAATCCTCGTGTTTTGACCTGACACTACAACAAAAATGGCCTAATGCAACCGTTCAAATACGATGCAAATTCGTTGCAAAAGGCTATTTGCAACAGAAATGCAACGAATTCCGCCTATTGCAAAAATGCTCCATGCAAATTTTATTTGCAACCAAATTGCAACAGGGACAAAAAT
>BQNB010075005.1:0-31608 GCA_026074375.1 Tanacetum coccineum | reverse complement strand
GAAATTAGAAGACCTCCATTTCTTTGGTACCTGTATTCCTTTTCTGCTTTGGTACCCGTATTACTCCAAAGCCATGATCATTAGCTTGGCAGACGGTAGAGACAATGGCGGCAGTAGCGGCTGAAGGCACATGATGTTGGCAAAGGTGGCGGAAGAACTAAACGGTAGTGGCGGTAAAATATGATATGTGAGACGGCAGAATTTGGTGGTTTGAAGAAAGAAGGAGAAAGGTGTTTGTGTTTTTAAAAGAGATAAAATAGAGAGATGGAAATGGTGTAATGAATTTGGTTAGTGTGTTAGGTTTTTATACTCGTATTTGAGTTTGTGGTTTACACTTAAATGATGTTTAATGGACCGTTACAAATGGACCGCATGAATGCAACAGTTACAATTTGAGTGAATTGATGACAATATCAATGTTAGCAGTTACAAGTTGTCTGTATTAAAAAACGTATATGGGCCGTTACAACTTTACCATTTAAGTGGTTGTTACATGTTTTGGGCTGTTACAAGTTTTGGCTATTAAAGGATTTAAAGGCTTTTAAATGTGTATGATGAACATTTTCTAATAGTTTTACATCTTTCCTAATAAAGTAATCTTTTTTACTTAATTTTTTAAGACTTCTAAAAATAGATGTGCTAAATGCTTTATAAAGTAGTATAGATAATAACAATAAAGCGGGTAAAAATTCAGATAAACGGATATGGGTATGGGTAATCGGGGCGGGTATTACTAGAACCCGTCACCGAACCTGTACCCGGGTAAAAAAAATTATCAATACCCAAACCCGCATCCAAACCCCCCGCCCCCCAACCTGACCAAACCAGTTCGGGTTTCGGTTTTCTTCGTCAGTTTTGGGTGCTTTTGCCATCCCTAGCTCCTACTGGTGATCCAGAAAGCTATAAAAAGATGGACAAGTCTGTACTAGATGCTCATGAGTCTCAAGTAAGATCTTTTGTTAATTGTTAATTTCTAGTTGATGACATCAAATAATGTCACTTTTATAGCATCATTTATTCCATGTAATTAACCCATCTTGTATAATTATTGCAAAGAATTATTACTTAATCGTTTGTATTTGAGAATTGCAGTAATTATGGAGTACTTGGTGAAAGTTGACTAAAAGGCATGCATTCTGGAGCTTAAAAGAAGATATGTTGAAGATTACTGTTCTAACGACCAATACGCTGTATCCATCAAGGAAGATAGGGCGTATATGTGCCTGCACTCACCAAAGACCACGAAGGAAACAAGATCCAATACGCCGTATCCAGAATAAGGCAATATGCCGTATTCAAGCTATATGAAAATAAAATATTTTGGAAGATATCAAATGTGGTCCCTACTCCAAGAAACCCCCGATACGCCGTATCCAAGACTCTAGATAATCCGTATCGACCATATTCTAGACCCTATAAATAGAAAACTAAAAAACGAGTTTTAAGGGTGCTAAATCATATTCTCGATACCTAAACCATAAAAAGTCAATTTTTAGAGGAGAGAAAGAGCAGAAGAGGTCGAGCAACGCGATTAATTCCATAGGAGACAACATGTAATTTCTTATATTCTTATAATCGTTTAGTTTTTGGTATCATTCATTAACTCTGTTAGTTTACCTTGGCTAGATTATTACTTTTGTATTAATTATAATGTTTGAAGGCTAATACCTTTGGTTATTAGCCATTATTATGAAGATCTTAATGTTTGGTTTGTTTATCTCGATTTCTTAATTTATCGTTGAATGCTTGTTTATGTTTATCAATTTATACTTGTTTACATGCTTAAGTATGCGACCTATCATTCAACTGGGTCTAGTCCTACATATTTAATGCGCTGTAACTTCGATGTTGTTTGGGCGTAAGATAGGAGTCCGAGATAGCTCTTCATATTGAAATTTATATATCTAGAATCATAGGATCATAAATATTGACCTATCCTTGCCTTTAGTTTAGTGAGCTTAGTTGAGCCATAAGGTGACCTTGGTTTCAATGAGTACGTTCTTATTCCATTGGTAAGGACTCGAACAATGGACTACTAGTATATAAAGAGGCGTTAAGCAGTAAGTGGGTAAAGTCTCTATGAGCTAGGGTTTAACAAGATCACCATTGCTTTAATCCCTAAGATAGATTATAATCAGCAAATAAGGATGCTTTATGCGGATGCGTTTAATTGTGACATAATTCTACGTGTCTAGGTCTTAGGAAGAAGTAACGCCTAAGTCTTAAGAATGATATGCCGCCTCGAGATAAGTAATCATTGCACTAAATAAACAAACCAACGTTCTGATTGGATTAATAATGGTTAATACAGTTTTCTTATATTTGGCTAGACCGCTCTTTTATCTTCTGTTAATTTGCTTACGTGTGTTTTAGTGTCTTGAATTGGTTTTAGTCACCACCAAACCCGTGCCAGTCTCTCAGACTGAAAACCCTCCTTATCTATTAGTTAGGTCATTTTCATCAAAATTTGACAAATGTTCATGCAAGTTTTTGAACGACTTGAGACATTTGTCAAATTTTGGTGAAAGTTGCTCAAGTCGCTCATGTTGTCCAAATCGTCTTGAGACATTTATAAAAGAAACTTTTTTGTGAGGCAAATATCCCATACACTAAGGGTGAGTTTAGTTGTGGGAAAACATCCTTGTTCTAGAAAATGTGAAAACAAAAGTGTTTTTCCTCAACTAAACACATCTTAAGTGCTCATGAGGCAAAAATAAAATTAGCCCTTTTTTATTCAAAGTTTGACATTTTTGTTTGGCTTTTGAATCGATGCATGTGAATCTTTGTGGACGTAAAGGGGTTAATTTTCTTTAAGTTTGACTCGAACATTTTAGCTCAAAATTAGTAAATTGATATTTTTATTGTTGGGTAACTCACTTGTGGGTATAGTTTTTTTAGAGGAAAGTGATAAAATTATCAATTTTTACCAATATTCTTTATCAAATACCCATCTTTATTAAGAAATACGAAATATCCATAAAATTCGCAAGATTTACTCGAGTTTGCGAATTTTAATTTTTTTTTTGCAAGGTTTAACCTCGAAAAGTCAAACATGTCTAGTTTCATAAAATTCGCAAGGTTAAACCTTGTGAATTTTTGAAAACTTCACAATTTTCCTTCAGTTTTCACGCTTAGTTTAAAATATGAAAGTCGTAAATCTCTCTTTTCTCGTCAACTAACTTTTTGAATCACGCAAAAAGAAGTTCTTATGTAAAAGTTATGGCAAAAATATCACAACAACTAGACGAGAAAAAGTTGGTGTGGTGTTTTGGTCATAACTTGCTCATACGAACTTTTTGTGTGATTCAGAAAGCCATTAAACGAGTAAGGGTATATCTACAACTTTAATGTTTTGAGCCAAGCTTAAAAACTGTAGGAAAAAATGTAAAAAACAATCGAAAATTCTCAAGGTTGGACTCTGAAAAGTCAAACATCGCGGATTTTCAAAAATTCCGTAAAATGTCGCAAAACTTGCGGGTTTTGTAGGTATTTCGAAAATTTTGAAATAAAATGGGTATTTTTTTTCTTTTCTAAATAATAAATTTGTACTATTTCTTTTACAATCTTGGTTTTGATTTAGTTGAGGTAATATATATTTCCTTGAATATTTTTATAAAAATATGTGATTAATTAAGGAGTTTTGGTTGATAATAAGATTGAATATGTTATGGAACTTTTGGATGTTTAGATAGGTTTTTTTTGAACTATGTTAACCATAATTGGAAAACAAATTGAGTAAAAACATATACTTTTGCGATTTCGTATTACTCAAAGTCAAAAATAGTTAATCCTATCTTATTAATCCTTTTTCCAAACATAAAGCTGTTTTTAAAATCAATTTTTTATTTAGTGAGGTATCAATCTGCAATCTCTATGAAAGTATAAGACGATAGACAAAATAGTGGTAGCAGCATGACGAGGTAAATCCTTCTGCACTCTAGACGTCTCCCTCGGACTTAGTCCACGTCAAGGCTCCTCGGGAATCCTGTTAAGGTATGAAATAGACACATGATCCTCGTCCTGAGTGTGACCAATACCAAGCTCCAGCGTGAGGATAAGTACCTGATAGGTAACAAAAATGTAAGTATAAAAACAAGTAGTTAGAATGTCAGTAAAATTGCAACCTGTCATGTGAGATCAAATGAGGGTATTTATACCCGCAGAGGTACAGTGCCAAGGTACTATTTCAACACTGTTCTCGCACTATAGATTATGGCGAGCCGAGCTACTCCTAGGATAGGTGTCAGGTGTCAGAAGTACTTTGGGGACATAATCCCGTAAAACCCGGGCTAAGTGGAGGCTCTCGATATTCTTCCGGCTGTTCTTTCTTGAATCATAATTTACAACCACACACGATGACACATCACTAGTGTTACTTATTAATAGTTCATAGTCGTTCAAAAAAAACTTATTAATAGTTCAAAGAAAAATTTTCTTGTTTAAAAAATGTTGCCAAACCCCCTTTTTATGCCCACTGATGACTTCCCCAAAAAAATTTAGCATAAAAAAACAAGTTTAGACCGGTCCCGAACAGTGGTTGGATCATTTTATCCACTGAGGTTCGTGAACTTATTTGTATATGTTTTTCTATTTTTCGCATATTATCTATAAATCGTTCTTTAAACCATACTGAATAGCGGTGACTTATTTACTACTACCTAATTTTTGCATCTATCACATCAAGCAATCTAATATCACCTCATATAAAAAATCTGAGATTAGTAACGGATCCATCACCAAATTTTGGCTAAATTACACTTTGTGGGTTACTTTAAAACCTGTCAAATTTTCTTTTAACTACCTTGATGAGGTGTCATTTTATACACTATTTTGGGGTCATTTAACCCCTTAAATCATGCAAATATGCCCAGATTATATGCTTAATCATTTGTTTTTAGGTTTTTAGCACTTGGATGGCATTTGGAGAAAATACACGTGACTTGGGCTCATTTGGAGAAGAAACAGACGAGATTACGGACTTGCACCAAGATTCACCAAGAGGTATTGCTTACAGAACGTGGAGACGGCGTCGCAAGCATAAAGAAACGACATCGTTATCTATCTAGTGACGGTGTCTGGATATTGGCGACGGCGCTACAACATAGCCAATTTAAAGTGGATCTAGAACCATCTACGTGGCGACAGCGTCAGGAGCATAAAGCGACGCCGTCGCGTCGATATGTCTATATATACAAACCGATTTTAGGGTTTTAGGGTGTAACTTTTAGGATAACTTTGTATAACTTATGGAGATGAACCCTAGTCCTTGTAGCAGCTTCATAAGTCGTATTTAGGGCCTCAAAACCCTATTGTACTACCTTGGATCCATGTTTTAATTCAAGTAAGATTATTTATCATTAATCATTCAATATGTCTATGTGTTGTGTGATTGATTTATCTTCTTGCTTCCTTTATAACATGTGAGGCTAAACTCTCCTTTGTATTTGCTTATGATTGCATGAAAGTCGCATTATAGATCCTTTTACTGTTGCTTCTTGTTGTTGTATGTGCCCGTTAGGCCTTAGAAAACCAGCTTTTGTCTGTATTGTTGTTGACACATCTAAGGAAATGCAAGTGTGTAGAAAGGATACCATAGGGAACAATCTTCATACTACCTTTCCCCTTATATGGTTGATCCCTGTTAAGGTATTTCACATGCATTTAATATACTCTTAGGGGCCTTGTAATAGTCTTCATACTACCTTACTTGTACTTTGCCTTAACGGAATATTAAATAGACGACGGATTTGTGCAATTCATTCATAACTTAGGAAATACTTACACATTACATCACAAGTGTGATAAGGCAACATGATTAGGAGAAACAATCTGATAATTAATGCATGATTAAGTAAATACATGCAATTATCATAAAGTTATCACCAGTAGATTAGTTTATCAATTAGTTTAGTTAGTAGTTTATCAAACCAACCTCTCAAACCATAGATTTACCTGCTTTCCTCTAAATATAAAAATACAAAATTAATCTTCTCTCAACCCCTAGAATTCTATTAGACCGTGATCAAGCCTTCCCAACCTATTCCCCTAGAGAACGATAACAACCCCCGAGTCTTGCCTATACTAATACTACAACGGTTAGGTACTCTGCCTAGGGAGTTGTAAAACTTTGTGTTGAATTCCTACGACTACCACATCAAGTTTTTGGTGCTGTTGCTGGGGAATAGTTAGGTTTAGATCATAGTTTAACTTAGTTCTACTCGCTTGAATACTTTCAAGTGAGACTTTAATTTATGTATATTAGCTTTCTCGTAGTCTATCTTTTCTTTGTGTGTTTGTTCGTAATCTTCATTGACTATTCCACTCTTCATTATGGAGAATGCGAATCCATCTAGTTCTACCTCTAATAGTGAATTTCTTGATCCTAAGAAAAAGATAGAAATTGAGTCATGGATTGAGGATAGTAGGATCATTGACTCATTAGTTAGTTCAGATGAAATAGAATACTTTGATACCTTCCCCACCTTAGAGGAATTAGAATATCATGAGTGGCTCTTGAATTACCCCAAACCATCTTGGGTAAGGGCAAAGATAAGAACTGAAAACTTAAATAACATTAAGATCTATTGCATGATTGGTCACTTCCTTAAAAGACAAGCCTACATCGATCTAGAATCACCAATTAATGTTATGTCTAAACAAAATTATGAAGGAATCATGAATAAAGGGCTTGAGTCGAGACATAAACCGTCCAACCCTAGTAAGAACAACAACTTTGTAGGAAGAGTCAGGGGTTTAAAAGTTTTCATAGGAAACTTCACATACGAATGTAATTTCATGATCTTGGAGGATACCACTACCATTATAGATCACCGCCTAGGAGAAGTTGTCTTTGGAAAACCATTTATAAGAAAAACTGGTCTTGTTTATGATCCGAAAGAGGGAATGGTTACTTTCGAAAAAGATAACGAGAAAATCACATTTAAGATGCCTCATAAGATGGAAGCGCTTAACCATATAGACTTTAAGGATGTAAATACCGATTCCATACCACCCTTTTTCCTTGAGAATAACAATGACAGTGGGAAAACCTATTACTCAGATAGTATGACTTTAAGACTCGAGTATAGAGAAGACGAAAGTATAAGCAAGGAATTCGACACCTAATGAAATTGGAAAGAGAGGCCAAGAGACACAAAAGAGAAGTCACGTAAGAGCGTGTGACTCCGACTCTAGCTACAAGACTCGTAAATAAAGAAAAGCGCTTTTTGGGAGGGAACCCAATATTTACCTTTCCCGCATATTAGGAGTGTCTAGTGTTTTAACTCTTTATTATTTGTTTTATTATGTTTGAATTAGTTGCAATCATGCTTTGTTTGTAACTTCGTCTTATTTGCAATCAAAGGTATTTTGCAACAAAATAAGTGTAGGGGAATATATCTGGTTTTTAAGAACCCAATTGAAACATTTAAAATAGATTATTTAGATTAATTCATGTCAGTTTTGAGTCATATGATTGTAATGACTAACTCTAGGTTTTTATGTAGTATTTTCTTCAGAAATGACTTATAAAATTGCGTGTAGGGAATTTCTCATTAAAAACGTAGAAGAAATTTTCACAGACGATAGAGACGGCGTCAGGATTTATCTTGGCGGCATCGCGTCTCCAGCTATGTAAAATTCAATTTTTTTTCAAGCATTTATGAAAAATAAATGTGCAATATTTAAAATTTGTAATTCTTTTGTAAACTTGCAGAAAACCTATAATTATATCATTACTTTCATTCTATCTTTACTGCTTTCGTAGGGTCGAAACCCTAAACTCTTATTGTATATGTATCTATCTCGCTGATTTTATGCTTGGTGTAGTTTTCTTTGTCTATGATTACAGGTTATATTTGACAAAAAGAAGCTTGGAAGTTCTTAGGAAGTTTCATTTGACGACTCTTGGAGGACGATTTAACCAATTATTGCATGTTTCTTCTCTATTATTGAGCAAACCAGGGGAGTACTAGTTTCTTTTACATGTTTTCTTTTCCCTTAATTCATTTTTACGGGTACTTCTATAGAACATTGGGGACAATGTTCAATTTTAAGTGTAGAGGGGGGAAATAAGCCTTAGAAACTATTCCTTCATTTGCCATTTGCTTTGTCCTTAAAATGATGGGTAATATATCAAAACATAGCATAAAAAGGTACTTTTGACCTAAATTTAAAAGTTTTTATGACACATACCGACGAAAACCGAGTATTAATAGCGTCTCATGGATAGGAATGTGTATGACTAGCACAAAAACCCTCAAAATTCCACCCTAAAAATGTGAGGTTCGCCTTTAGATCTATAGGAATTCGGGTATCCATTATTGAAACCCATGATAGTTTATACCTTTAGCTTTGTCGAGTTAAGGAGTGAGCAATCATGTGTGTCTATTCCGTCATTATGGATATGTATATGTGGTTTTGTCGCCTTTTCTAGAGCATTGAGATTGATATTAAATTATATGAGTGTACCGGTAGTATATTAAATTCTAGAACTTGTTCTTGTGATGCATCCCGAGACCAAATAGTTAGTATTAGGAGTTGCTTGATAAGAGGCATTTGGATTAACCTATGTTTTAAACCTATAATTGTTATGATGGTCGCACTAATCATATAACTATCCCACACCCTTGCTATGCACTCATTTTTAGTGTAGGATACCCCTAGTACAACCCTCCGAGCCTATCCTTTTTCACAGTTCTCGTAACTTTCTGGTTAAGCCGGACTATTAATGAAGAGCATTGTTCACCCTTAAACCAATCGTTACACCCAAATCGCCTTAGCCTACCTTGTATGTACTCGCTTTTAGTACATTATTGTTTTAACCCAAGTTAATTATTTGAGTACGCGGCTGCTAAGTCCTTATCCTTGTAAATACAGTTTTAAGACGATTAGGATTCATGGTAGTATTTATTTCGCGAAAGAATGGGGAAGAAAAGTTAAATCAATACCTCCATATGTTTGTTAGATGATCTCTATGTTATTTTGATCCACCTCAAATCGGGTCATTAATTATATTTTAAATAATCGAGTATGTAAAAGTTCAAGTGTAGGGGTGTATCTAAAAACCCCCATGATGTATTATATGTTTAAGCAATGACAGGGCAAAATTATATGAAAAAAAATTGTATATAAAAAAAGTAAAAAAATGTACGGGCTGCCATTTGCTTATGTTTATATTAGAGTCAAGAAAAGAAAAAGAATGAGATTGATGTAGAGTTGTGTAGAGTTTGTATATCTTCGTCCGAGTCTTGGCTTAGCAACCAAACCAACGTGTATTCGTATAAATAATTAGCTAACCCTTCCACTTCAAATTCACCCAAAGTCACCACCCAAATGTATCCCATCTGTTTTTGTTTCCATTATATGTTATCTTACACCTACACCCCACAACCCTTTAAAAGACCTTTTAGATAGTAATTAATAATGCTTGCCCCCAGCGGTAGAGGTTTGATCCTTTACCAAGCCTATGGTAATTTATATGTTATGACAGGTAATGAGTGTTGATTTTCCGTTTCCCCATTATGTTATAATTTATTATACACCCGAGTGAAAGAGAGAATCCCAAACACTTATATGAGGTGCTAGTGTATGTTTTCCGTGCTTTTAATTATGAGGTCTAGAAGGTTGTGTTATAAAATACTTTGAAGAGTAGGTTAAATGACCCTCATATTGCTATTGTCTAGGTAGAAAATCCCATTTGCTTGAGGACAAGCAAATCCCAAGTGTATGGATATTTGATGAGGTGTCATTTTATACACTATTTCGGGGTCATTTAACCCCTTAAATCATGCAAATATGCCCAGATTGTGTGCTTAATCATTTTTTTAAGGTTTTTAGCACTTGGATGACATTTAGAGGAAATACACATGACTTGGGATCATTTGGAGAAGAAACGGACGAGATTATGGACTTGCACCAAGATTCACCAAGAAGTATTGCTTATAGAACGTGGAGACGGTGCCGCAAGCATAAAGCGACGACGTCATGATCTATCTGGTGACGGTGTCTGGATATTGGCGACGGCGTCACAACGTTGCCGACTTAAAGTGGATCTAGAACCATCCACGTGGCGACAGCGTCAGGAGCATAAAGCGACGCCGTCGCGTCGATATGTCTATATATACAAAACCGATTTTAGGGTTTTAGGGTGTAACTTTTAGGATAACTTTGTATAACTTAGGGAGACGAACCCTAGTCCTTGTAGCAGCTTCATAGGTCGTATTTAGGGCCTCAAAACCCTATTGTACTACCTTGGATCCATGTTTTAATTCAAGTAAGATTATTTATCATTAATCATTCAATATGTCTATGTGTTGTGTGATTGATTTATCGTCTTGCTTCCTTTATAACATGCGAGGCTAAACCCTCCTTTGTATTTGCTTATGATTGCATAAAAGTTCAGATTGTCGAGCTTTTACTGTTGTTCTTGTTGATGTATGTGGCGCGTTAGGCCGAAACCAGCTTTTGTCTGTATCATTGTTGACACATCTAGGGAAACGCAAGTGCATAGAACGGATATCATAGGGTAACAGTCTTCATACTACCTTGCCCCTTATATGGTTGATCCCTCTTAAGGTATTCACACGCATTTAATATACTCTTAGGGGCCTTGCAATAGTCTTCATACTACCTTACTTATGCTTTGCCTTAACAGAATATTAAATAGACGACGGGTTCATGCAATTCTTTCATAACTTAGGAAATACTTACACATTACATCACAAGTGTGACAAGGCAACATGATTAGGAGAAACAATCTGATAAGTAATGCATGATTAAGTAAATAAATTCAATTATCATAAAGTTATCACCAGTAGATTAGTTTATCAATTATTTTAGTTAGTAGTTTATCAAACCAACCTCTCAAACCATAGATTTACCTGCTTGCCTCTAAATATAAAAATACAAAAATAATCTTCTCTCAACCCCTAGAATTTTATTAGACTGTGATCAAGCATTTCCAACCTATTCCCCTAGAGAATGATAACAACCCCCGAGTCTTACCTATACTACTACTACAACGGTTAGGTACTCTGCCTAGGGAGTTGTAAAACTTCGTGTTGAAGTCCTACGACTACCGCATCGTACCTCAGAGGATCATTTGACCCATTAGATATAAATTAACAACAATTTCAACTCTAGTTGAAATTGCCACCTCTAGTTAGGAAGTGATGTGGGCTTTGCATTGGGTTTTTGGTAACTAACTATTTATAGAATCTATTGGAATGGGCAAGATACCCGACATTACTGAAGGGTTAATGAAGCTAAAATGCAGAACACTAATATTTGTCGGGGACAGCTCCCCATTCCATTCTGAAGCCCTCTATATTACTTCAAAAATGGATAGAAGATGTAATGGTTTAGTCGAGGTGTAGTGTTGTGGATCATTGGTTACAGTAGCAGACACAAGAAATGTTGGTTTTATTGGAGTATTTTATAACTGGGTATGGATTGTATAGACAGAGCTAGTCCGATAACAGCCTAAGGAGCACTCTCAGCCCACCCTGCATCTCCGCAGAGCTACTTTCTCCCAAAAGCATAGGGTTGAAGCTTAAACTAAGCAAGACACGAGCATCAAGAGACGGTGATGGTGCTTGGCGTTTCTCGTAAAAGTAAAATCTAATGGCAGTATGTTTTTGAATTTGCTTGTAAATTCTTGCATTCTTCAATATTGTATAGAAATGAAGGGATGATCTGAAGATCCCCGTATATTTTTTTTGTGAGATGAATGTGAATGAGTAAAGAAATTAGCTTAGCCCAGTTCTGCAGCCAGTTCCTCTCATGAATGAAAACTATCATGTTATTTAACCAAAAAATAGTTGACATTTTCATCTACTTGATACGAACCAGCTGATAATTTTATTAATAATGAAGAAAAACACAAAAAACAAAGAACAATGAAAGCTTTTCTAAGTCCTCAGGCCTGTTCTATTCTCCCACCTACAAAATACGACCCCTATCCCTATTTAAACTCCTGTATTCTTGATAAGCAAGAAAACATTAATAGGAAATTACTTATTAAAAGGAAACTAAATAAATAAAGAAAATGTGGAAACTAGAAGGGGGGTTAAATTGTTTTTACCGTTTTAAAATAAAACTTAGATTGTTAACTTATGTGAACTCAAGAGATATACACAAGTGTATATGATAGCGGTGCAATAAGTAAATAAGTAATCTACAAAGTATGAACAAGTAAATATAAGAAAGATCAAACCGATGACACAATGATTTTTAGTGGTTCCACTCCCCAAGTACCCAACTTAAGAGTTATCTTCACTATGTAAACAAGCTCCCTTTAGGCGGAGAAAACCGTACACGTCGCTTACACTTTTTCTGGTACTAAGCTAAATACCGAGTTCTACTTCGAGATAGAACCAATCTAACACACTATGTATTTTATGGCCTAAATACTAACCTATCATACACATATGATATACACAACACACAACACAAGATATACAAGATGAATGATTATCACAATTGTGATGACACAACTAAACTATTAACACTTGAAGCTTGACGTCTTCGTAAGTGTTCTTCACTAAAGAGTGGAATGAGTTGATCACTTGTAATGGATTATGTAACAAGTACAATGATCAAAAGATAAAAGATGTGTGTAAAAATATTTGTCAAGAGTTTTCTTAAAATGAACACTTAAGGTTGCTATTTATAGGCAACACTTTTAAATTCAAATGTTGTCCCAGCTAGATGTTCGATGCGACCCATGGATCCACCATTAGCTGGATTTGTCCCGTGTATTTGGTAGATCCATTGGGGGAGCTGGGACAGCCTTTGTCATTTTGTGATTAACCCTAAATCTATACAAAATATTGTTTTGTACTTAATAAAACTTGTTTACTAGATTCTTGTAGAACAAAATGTTTCTTATCACCAATAAGGAAAGATCTTCTAGATTTGGGAAGATTTGGAAAGATTGTTTCCAATTATGGTTAATCTTATTTTGTCTTACATGATTAATATAACTAGCTTATTATTAAACATGTGTCAAGTTAAATCATTTGATTAGAAAAGGTTTATGCAAATGATAATATTTTTCTTTGATCATTAACTATGTTTAATAATGCCATATACCTTAAGTGATTTGTTTTCGTCAAGTAAACTTTCGACTAAATAACTTGTTTACGTAAACTTTTACGTAGTATGACATTATATTTGTTATTATCAAAACATGAAGATCATTAAATATAAATATCATTTTTGCGCGAATATTTGTATTAACAGAAATTGTTATCCCTTATATACTAATCCATATCACAACACAATAAGCTAACCAACAAGCCCTTGTTATTCGAACCAAATAAGAGAATAGAGAAAGAAGTTTAGAGAGAGAAAGCTAGAGAGAAGGAAGAGAGTTGGATGATTACAAGAGAGACAAATGTAACCAACACCCTCCTAACATGCTAGGAAGGTGATATTTATAGTCCAAGGCCAAGAGTGGCTTGTGGGCTTTTCTTATTGGGCCGGGCTTGGCTTGTGTTGGGCTTTAGCCTGAAACATAGAAAATATTAGCTTAAAGTCCAAGCTCGTTGAACCCGACTAGCCTATTGCAATACAAGACTAATTAATACAAATACGACCAACGACATTCTTGTTCGAATTTATAAAAAAAAGGCTAACAATCTCCCCCAATGTTGAGGTCTTCTTTGATCATCCCAATGTTGACGTTCTTGATGGAGGTTATCTTGATTTGGCTTTATCTTCCTAATATTGAAGAATTGATTTGACTTTTGAGCTTTGCCTTCTTTTGTCTTGTCTTCGTCTTTTCTTGTTTGTAATGGCTTTGTTCATTAATGCTTAAGACGACCGATAACATTCTTTGGTGTCATTTATGTGATCTTGATCTTGAGCCTTCATCTTTTGACTATGAGTTCTTGAGATCTTTAATCTTGCATCATCTCCTTGACTTGAATCATCTTGATTTGACTTTCTTGATCATCTTGTGCTCTTGACCGACATACTCATACTGATTACATTCTTGTTTGACTTATATAATTATAAGGCTAACAATCTTCCCTAATTAATGATTCTTTATTTGACATTGAGGATCTTTGATGATGAGGAAGTTTAGTATCAATAATCTAGATGTTGAATGTTTGACATTTAAGGCATGAGTATGAGTATGTGGTAATGAATTCGACTTAGCTGCAATGAGGGCTGCAACACCGACGTTTGTACCTGCATTTGAATGTTAGAAGTAAACAGCAGATATGGACGAATATAGCTTTGCATTCATCGAGATTTGGTTCCAATAACCTCTTGTTCCATAAGGACAGTTTTACAGTATAAATACTATACCTGTGATCAGGTAGGTTCAATTTGGAAGAACCTCTTTAACATGGTTTCCAGCTCAAAGTGTAAGATCTTCTAACACAAGTGTATTAGATTCACCATGCTTGCTTGTTCTCATTATCAGAACGTCTCAAAGTAAACAACACGATAAGAGTGAATCAGATAGTTACTATCTTTCTGATTAAGTCGTCCATTCATTTACTGGACCAATATCCATATCCAGTTAGCACAAGTTTGATTCGTATAAAATCTTGCAAGTCACTTACCAAAGAGCTGTTTGAGGTTGATTCTGGAAGGATTTCCAATCGTCACTGTGAATACTAAAGAGTATCACTCTAAATGTTCTGGCAAGATCTCAAGGATAATGCTAGGACTCTTTGATACCAAATGTTATATTAATGAATAAAAATTTGTATTTTGACATTGTGTCCTAATGAGATTTATTTTGATGATCTCTTCTGGCTCTAGAACTCGATTTGTTGCAATTTGGTTTTAGTAATCAAAGGCTGAGCTGTCTGCCACCTATTCAATAACAAAACAATCTCTAAGTGAGATATCGATAGATAACATGTGTATCTCCGTGATAAATGAGACAATTTTCTTTTGAGAGAAACTCGAATGGCTCAGAAAGGTTGGTGATTGCTCAATGGGTCCTTGACGGCATTTCTTTAAATTCCAACTATCCCCCATTTCTTTGTGATTTTGATAGATTATGTATTACCCGGTTTCTGCTAAAGTGTTTGAAGGGTGCATTGTTTTCACCCTTTATCCATACATTTCTTTTTCATTCTTCAACCCTTCAATTCTTACCAAGACATTCATCACTAACACATTGTTGTAATTGTTCGTTGCAAGTCAACCTTAGTCGGCATTCTTCCCTTATTCTCATTCATCCCCAATCATATATAAGGACTGCTATTTCTAACTATGGATTTGTCTTGGGTAGATCCCCTCCGGATTCTGTTGGATAATAAGACTTATAACTAACCTTAACAACCTTATAACTTCATCTAACGTCATGAGTTAAATGGTTGTGGGTATATACATCCGAAACCATTAAACCATTTTCTGCCTTGTTATTTTTAAATACTCCCCTAAACAAGTGCATCGAGATTCGAAAGTGGTTTCGCCACACAAAGAAAAGAGTTGCACTTATAGTTCTTAAGTTCATCACATTTAATCACATTTTCTCCACTTATTTATAATAAGAACTCTTTAGTATTTGAAATACCAATTGATTAAAATTTGACATGAAAAATATCATGGGGAGAAAAATGATACCACTGAATTGCATGAATTTGTGAACATTTTTTTGATTACTCTCCTTCAACAATATATGCGGGATACCACAGAATTTTAAAACTTGACATTACAAAGAAAAAATGATTACACCAAATATAGTTGTAGGGAACGCAGTGAGATGCCTTAGTGAATTATGTATATTATGTCTTGACTTTAATATACTACATTTTTAATTTCACTTGAGATGTCTTTTGGATAACATTAAGTTGACATTTATGAGATGTACCAAAAAAACATTAAAAAGGCTTTGGTTTTAAAAGCTCCCCCTCAAAAATTGATCTATATTAATATGAACATTTTGAGAAAAATTGATACTATCAATTTTTTTTAAACTTATTTAAGGAAGGGAGTGTTGAACACATAATTTTAACAAATACCACTTATTATGGAAAGATACCACATAGTATATTGTAAACAATTTGACATTGAAAGTTCTTTTTGAAAAATTATGTTCAACGGTTTTTAAAACACTATGATAAAAGATTTCTCTTCTATTTTTAGAGTAAGCGCACTTATGCGTACACTCCTTTAACATTTGGGTCCGAGTTACAGTCTGATGTAACTGTAAGCCATTGTCATGAGCTTAAAACTCTTGAATGTTTTGTATAGGAGCCCAAGACCCAAGAAAATTAACTTTCTTATAGAGAGGATAAGTTATCTTTAAAGATACACTTTCCTTACATTGAGGTCCGAGTTATGCACTGAAATGTACATAAGTCATTGAGAAAATTTAGAAATGACATGTTTTAAAAACTTTTGAACTCTTGCTCGAACTTCATTTACACACCCGTGTCAATGTTAATCGACATTTCTAGGTACGTAAATGTTATCGATTCCAAGAGATATGTCGAGAAGATTCTTTTTGGTATTTTTGAAATTTTTCTGATTTTATTTTTTGTTTTTCTAGATTTTATAATTTTGTATTTTCTTTTTAAAGGTTTTATATTTTTGTATTTTGTTTTTTAAAAATATTTATAAATCAAAATAAAGAGAAAAATCAAAAATATTTACAAGTCTATGTTTGAAGTATATCAAGCAGATTAGTTTGCCAGAACCTCTAGTTCTTCTAGAGTCTAACATCTCATACTGATTCATCTGATGAGATACTTAAATCTATCTTCCGATAGAGCTTTAGTAAACAGGTCAGCTAACTGGTATTCTGTTCCGACAAAGAACAATTCAACTATACCATTTCTAACATGTTCCTTTATAAAGTGATATCTGACATCAATGTGCTTGGTACGGGAATGTTGGACTGGATTGCACGAGATGGCTATGGTTGCCTTTGAGTCATAATACATAGGTATTTTATCAAAGTGAAAGCCAAAATCTGAGAGCTGAGTTTTCAACCATAGAACTTGAGCGCATCACGCAGATAAAGATACATACTCGGCTTCTACTGAAGACATTGAAGTGCGGTCCTGCTTCTTTGACGACTAGATGACTAGCTTATCACCACCTAAAAATTATATTCCACCAGATGTGCTCTTACGTGAATCAAGACAGCCCGTGTGATCCGAATCTGAAAAGCAGTTAGTTCAAAACCGGTGTCATTCGGATACCAAAGTCCTATATTAATGGTATTCTTAAGGCACCGAAAGGTCCGTTTAACCGCAGTGAGATGTTTCTTAGTCGGTCTCGCGTAATAACAAGCACAATAACATGTTGCATGTACAATATCCAGTGTACTTACTGTTAAGTACATGAGTGCTCCGACCATGCTACGATATTTCGTTTGGTCAACTGGAGTTCCACTCAAGTCAGCATCTAGGGGTTTAGTAGCCATTGGAGTACCAACGCTATCACATGAGGTCATACCATATTTTTAAGTATCTCTTGAGCATACTTAGCTTGGTTTATAAAGATACCATGTGGGGATTGGTGGATCTAAAATCCTAAAAAGAGTTTTAGCTCCCCTATCATAGACATTTCAAACTTGCTGTGAATTAATTTTTCAAACTTTTTAGAAAGTTTTGGGTTTGTAGAACCAAAAATTATGTCATCAACGTAAATTTGCACAAATAATATGTCTTTCTCATGTTTAGTTATGAACAGAGTTGGATCAATAGAACCTTTTGAGAATCCTTTAGACACTAGGAAGTTGGAGAGTTCATCGTACCATGCTTTTGGAGCTTGTTTGAGTCCATATAATGCCTTCTTGAGACGGTAGACTTGGTCAGGATGATATGAGTCTACGAATCCATCTGGCTGGTTTACGTACACTTCTTCCTTTAGAGGCCCGTAAAGAAATGTTGTCTTGACGTCCATCTAGTATACTGGAAATGATTTCTGTGCAGCATACACAACGAATAACCAGACAGCTTCCAACTGAGCAACGGGTGCAAATAACTCTTTGAAATCAATTCCTTCCTTTTGACCGTATCCCTTAGCTACAAGATGAGATTTGTTGCGAATTACAGTATTCTCTTCATTACGTTTGTTTTTCTAGAGCCAATTCATCGCTTCAATATATGCAGAATCAGCCATGGCTTCTTTAATGTTCTCCGGTTCGGTTCGACTCACGGTGAGTGCGAACATACATATCTCGCCATCTATTTCTAGCTGATGTTTTGTTCTAATTGATTGAGAAGGATTTCTAATGACTTGTTCTAACGTATGATCTTTTGTCCAATGATGTTCAGAAGGATGTTGATAGAATATATGCATGTTTGAAGAGTCAATATATCGAGAAGATGTCTTCCCTCGGTCTTGTACCGGTGTACTGAAGATATTGTTAAATTCGTCTTCTTCAACTTGTGCATTTTCTATATTAATTTCTGCTTGATTAATGTTCTCAATAGCAGTGACAGTTGGTGCTTGATTTGTAGTTTCAAGTGTTGTTTGAATGATCAATGGAGGTGTATCTGCAGCAACGATTATTGAAATAGATGGATTTTTGTTTTGTTGTTGACGTTGATTAGGTGCATCAGCAGCAGTTACAGTGGAAGACTTTAACACAATTGTAGTAGTTCCATTGAGTAATTCATTGAACATCAGACTAAATAGCAAATCCAGTTCATTTGACGTTGTTACTGTCTCGGCTGCTTGAGGAACATTTTCTTGACTTTGCGGACTGATTCGTTAGTTTTACACACGTAAAATATTTATACTAATATAACCTTAAGAGTAATTAAGAAGATTACCAAGTTACCCTTGATAAAATTCACTCTCAAAAATATATATAATATAATATATAATACGTATATTAAACCGGGTAAGTATGATCACCCGGGTCGTTATCCCCAATGACTAGTGAAATTGAAACCACGTTTAGGTTCGGATCCTGATTTGAATGGAACAAAGATATTTTTTGGATAAGCTAATCCTACTAATTAAGAAGCAACAAATAATGACAATTAAGCAAGTAAACAAATTTAAAATCCTTAAAAATGTAAATTAAAATTTTATTAAATAAAGAAAATTTTTTAAAAACTAAAAGCCCTAATTTTTATCTTTTTATAAAAGTTTAATTAAACTAATTAAAACTTAACCCTAACTATTAATAAAAATGTTAAACTTAATTGAAAGTTAACTAAGATTTAACAAAAGGACTAACAGTGCAATTACTAAAAGGGTTAACGAAGTAAAATTCTTAACAGATAACGGATTAACTGAGTTAACAAAGAAATGAGAAAATTACAAAACCTACCCTGAGGCCTACAAGTTTAAGGAAATCGATGAGAACTCCAGTTGTTTCATCTTTGGACCTCAAGAAGTGAGTCAAAGTGTATCTTGAATAGTCATCAACAATTACCAACACATATTTCTTACCATTAAAGCTTTCTACCCTCATGGGACCACATAAGTCCATGTGTAGAATTTGTAACCGTCTATTTGAGCTTGGGGTAGTTTTAGTCTTGAAGGACTTACGTTTTGCTTTCCCTAACTTACACGAAGAATAGAGATGGTATTTGATGAATTTCAATTTAGGAAGGCTAGTCATAATATCATACTTCGAAAGCAAGTTAATGGTTTCGAAGTTTAGATGTGAAAGACGACGATGCCATAACCATGCTTGTGACGATGAAGCTTTAGCCATTAAGCAAATTGGATTAGGAGTGAATGTGTCTTGAAGAGTGATGGAATACAGATTTATGCCACGCGAACCTGTGAGTAGATCGTTTCCCTTCAAATCACGGATGTAACATGTGGACTTCCGAAAAGCAACTTCCAAATTCGCATCACAGGATTGACCAACAAAAAATAAATTATGATTCAGCCTTCGACGTAATAAACCCTTTTAATAGTGATATTTCCTTGAACCAAATCTCCATAAACAAGAATCAGTGCAATTTGATCATTTCCAAATTTCACTGTACCCAGAAATTTGTTTACAAAATTAGTTAGAAGCTTGAGATTTCTTGTCATGTGCTTTGAGCACCCAGAGTCGACGATGAATAGAATTATCTCTACGAGCTGCAAAAGAATTAGAAGACAATGGAGTATTTGATACAGTGTATTTCCTAAGAGTCATGAGTTCCAAAATATTAGTAGTTCTAGATTTTGTTATCCCAATAGATTAATCCATTACACAACAATAAGCTAATCAAATAAGCACCAATAAGCTGAAAGTATGAAAGAAAAGAGAAAGAAGAAAAATGGAAGTATATTAGATTAAGGAGAAAGAGTGGAGGGTTTTTCACATGTAAAACACACACATGTAAATGAACAACACCCTCTCCTTGTGTGGAGATGGTCTATTTATACCCTTAGCCTTCTAGTTGGCGTATAGGCTTTCTAAATGGGACGGGCTAGGCTTGACTTGGGCTTGGGCCTGGAACATGGACAATTTTAGATTAAAGTCTAAGCCCGTTAAACCCGACTATCCTATTACATTACAATACTTACTTTGACTAAGACGACCGATAACATTCTTGTTTGACTTATATAAAAATAAGGCTAACAGTATCCCCTAATGTTGAGGTCTTCTTTGATCTCCCCAACGTTGGCGTTCTTGATGGAAGTTATCTTGGCTTGACTTTATCTCCCTTGATGTTGAAGATATGACTTTTGAGCTTTGTCTTCTTTGGGCTTGTCTTCATATTTTCTTGTTTGTAATGGCGTTGTTCATTCATGCTTTAGACGACCGATGACATTCTTTCGGTTTCATTTATGTGATTATGATCTTGAGCCTTCATCTTTTAACTTTGACTTCTTGAGATACTACTGGAAGAATTCCTCTTTGGATCAATGATTTGGGAGACACGCCCCATGTTTTTTCCCTACAATATCGTCACCGCAGTAGAGTTTAACCACCAAGTTCGCCGGGGTTAAGCAAATAGATATCTTCAATGGTGGGAACTCAATGAGACTTTCCAGATCGCCAGAATTGGACAGTGCAAAGATGATCGTTGTTTCTATTTACTATTATCTAAAAATAATAAAGTTATTAATGACTGGACAAAACCAAGAAATAACCCCTCACGTGCGAAATTATAGAAGAGATCAATTATGATATGGAATTCAATGAAACCGTAAGCACCCAAGCAGTGGGAGGAGCCCAGGGGTTTCATGTTCTATTTCCCTACCCGATAGGGGTTCTAAAGTTTCAATCAATTCCTGCCAATATCCACGCCAATAGAATGAAGGCTACACATTGACGCTCTTTTTTCTATTAGCCTAAGCGTCTTGCTTTCATCTTGCATCATCTCCTTGACTTGAATCATCTTGATTTGACTTACTTGATTAACTTGTGCTCTTGACTGACATACTCATACTGATGGCATTCTTGTTTGACTTATATAAACATAAGACTAACAATCTTCCCTAATAGACTATTCTGTATTTGACTTTGAAGCTTTTTGATGATGAGGAAGTTTAGTATCAACAATCTTGATGCTGAATGATTGACTCTGAAAGCTTGAGTATGAGTATGTGGTAATGAATCAGACTTTGTTGGTACAAGGTTGCAACACCGACGTTTAAATATGCATTTAGTGATAAACAACAGATATGGATGAAAGTGTCGTTGTTTCTTCGTCAAATACGGTTACAATAACCATGGTTCCCCATTAATCAATATAAATATTGCTTGTGATCAGATAGAATTCATATGAATCTTCTTGACAGGGTTTCGCAGTTGTACTAGCCGTTCTCGTTACCGAAGCGTCTCAAAGCAGACAACACAGTAAGAGTGAATCAAATAGTTACTATCTTTCTAATTGAGTCGTCAATTCATTTACTAGACCAAATCGATATCCAGTTATCACAATCTTGATTCATATAGAATCTTGCAAGTCACCTACCGCATAGCTGTTTGATGTTGACTCTGGAACGATTTCCATCGTCACTGTGATTACTTAAAAGTATCACTCAGATGTTCTGGCAAGATCTCAGGGATAATGCATAGGTCTCTTTGATACCAAATGTTGTTTATTGATGAACAACAAGTGTTATACATGGATTGTGTCCTAATGAGATTTATAATTTGATCTCTTCTGGCTCTAGACTCGATTTGTGCACTTTGGTTTTAGTACTCTGAGGCTGGAGCAGACTGCCACCTATTCAATATTAAAAATCTCAGAGTGAGATATCAATAGATAACTTGTGCACGTTGTAGAACGAACAAATCATAAAGATTATTCAAGTTTTTATAATCAAAAGGTTTGATTAAATAACTAAATTTTGATCGACTTTCTTTGCAAGACGAATCGTTTCGTCAGATTCAGGAGCTCACATTAAAGAAAGATTATCATTATAGCAACCTATATCATACAGACGAGGATTCGCTCTTAGAGCTTTCTTAAGGAACTCAGGTTTTACAAAACTCGTTTTACTATTATGATTAAGCATATTCATCGTTTGAACTAATTGACCGATTTTGTAAACAATATCATCCAAAGCTTTGATTTTATTTTCCAAAGCAATAATTTTTTCAAGTTCTTTGTCTTCACGAGTTTTGTGAAACTTATTCTAAGCCTCTTTTTCTTGTGACATTCTAGAGATGGTTTTTTGATGTGCAAAAAACTCCTTTTTTCATTTCAGAAATCATTTGATTTAAATCATTTATCTTTCGAGTATGTTTATTAAGTGACTTTTGAGATTCCATTTTGTATGACATTAAATCTCCTTTAGCTTTTGCACAATCAATTTCCACCTTTGACACATAATTCACATCATGGTATCTATAAAATTAAGCTTGGAACTTCTTAAGGTCTTTGAATATCAATTAATTAGTCTTTTTTAGCTCATTGTTTGCTTCTTTAAAATGTGTGTTTGATGATTCTAAACTTTTATTTGTGTTTTTGAAACTCTCAATTTGACTTTTTAATTTATCACTAAAAATCATTGTTTGATGATTCCAAAAGTTTGTATCGGTTTTTACTGTCATCAATTTTACATTTTAATTTCTCAATTAAAGAAGCAAGAAAATCACGTTCTTTAGCAAGATCATCATCATCCTGGTCAACCGTTTCTCTATTAGTACTCATATCTAATGGTTCAATAGTAATGTTGGTATCACGTTGTTCCTCCAAATATATGTCATTAACAGATTCAGGTTGCACAGGATGTTCTCTGTCATTAGCAAACACATTATAGTTATCATCATTATTTTGTACCTTTTGCAACGGTTCAGTATCAAAGATGGGTCTAGAATTGTCAGAAACATCTAGAGTAACCTCTTGAATCTGTGCCATGTACATATAATGTGCTTCCGATTCCTAATCATCAGGTTCATCATTAGTGTCACCCCTTCAGTCAACTTGTTCTGTATTCAACTGAAATCCAGCTTCCTTTTGCTTACACAATAGCATCTTTTCCTTGTGATAAGCTGCATCCTTTGCTCGTTTCAGTTTCTGACATTCCCTTGCTACGTGCCAATATTCCTTGCAATTATAACACTAAATCCCAAATTGATGCACCACATGTGTACCTACATTCTCCCTATCCCCAACAACATTAACTGCCCTTTGATTATCATACCTAGTTCCTCTGTTGATTCTTTGAGTATTATCCTAATGTGCTCTACTAGTGTTTGATGAAGTTCTAAGGTTGTTGTTGGTAGGTTTGTAGATTTTCTTGAATGATAAAGAAATTAAAGCCATGAATTTATCAATCTCCCTCTCCTTTGACAATGCATCATCTTCAGTAACCATGTCAGGGTCTTGATCATAAGTGGGTGGAGAAGAGTTGACAATTGCTTTACCTTTGTTTCTGGTAGCATCTTGTTGTGATCTACTTGAGGAATTTTGAGTGTAGTGATTAGGATGGTTTTGAGGATGGTAAACTAGTTGGTCTTAAGCAACAAGTGCAAGTGGATTAGCAGTTGTGCTAGTCTTTCAGCTCTTATCTTATTGACTTTGTTTAGTTGTTGCTTCAGAATGTCATAAAGTTTGTGATAGGAGACAGTCTTTAATTCTTGACTCTGCTTAACAAGCGTCACAAACCTTTGCCATTATAGTTGTAATTAAATTAAGAACTAAACATTCACTTGATGATTGGTAACATCACACTGATTTCTGACAAGCTCATTCATCATCTTGTAGAACCTTGAGTAATACGATTCAAGTAATTCACCATTCCGTGATGTGAATTTTCCAAACTCTCAATATAAATTGGTTTCAAGATCTTGAAAATTGATTGATTCACCCTGTTTCAACTTTTCAATTGCTTTCCACATCTTACATGCATTTGGACAAGCATCAACTATGGAGTAGATATCATTATCTATCCTTGTGAGAATTATCTAAACAGCTTCAGCGTCAGCATACAATTGGTTCCTTATGTCTTGTAAGACATTCTTATAATTCTCCACGTATCCTTCTGTAGTGGTTTATGAACTACCTTCTGTAACTGGAACATTCTTCTCAGTCCATTTGAATTTGTAAAGTGGATTCTGGAGACAATAGTAGATGAGTTCATTGTTAGGTTTGGTGTCGATGTATCTCTTGATTCAGGATTTCCACTAAACGTAGTTACCAGGTGCTAACATTGGTGGACGATCTTTACCACCTGCTTCCATGATGGCATTATGAAGAGCATTTGATGTTTGAGTTTGCAAATTGTTATTGGTATTTGACATTTTAATGTTGTGAATGGATATCGGATCTTAAGTTTTATAAAGTGATTGAGATTGTAGTTTGATATGGAATTCTAGTTTACGGGATTTTACAAGTCTTGATTAAACCGAGAAAAGAAGTAAGCCTTTTGCGGGATTTTATTAAATCAAGAAGAAACCATAAAACTAAAGTAGAATTTTTTATTTTACTTTGAAGTTCTTGTTTATATGAAGCCCGAAGTCAGTCTTTTCCCACCTGATACGCGAGTTTCAAAACAAGGGTTTTCTTTTAGCGATATAACACTAAACGAGAAAGTTGACACAATTAGGCAGAGTAACGTTTTCCAAATACGATAAAAGGCATAAATCTTCATAAACCTGTGTGACAAACCGCTGTCAAGTGACAAACCGCTACCAAACGACAAATCGCTTTCAAAAAATGGTAAACCGCTGTGAATTGGTAAATCGCTGTGAAATTGGCAAACCACTGGCAAATTGGTAAACTGCTGTGAGAATGGTAAACCGCTGCCAAATGGTAAACCGCTATCAGACCTAAAATATCAAACCGCTGTGACAAAACCAAACCGATGTTGACTAGAAATTACTAAACCATTGTTGACTAAAGATTAAGCAAACTACTGCCCAGTTTTCAAACCGCTATAGTTCCATATTAGACAAACCGCTATAAGGTATAGACCGTTGTGAACCTGTAAAACCGCTATGGCAAACCACTGTGACAAAACGCTGAGACCACTGATAAACCGCTGTCAGTGTACTTTTCGTTTTCTAGCTCAAAGACGACTAAAAAAATAGGGTTATCCTACCTTCTCCAAACCGCTGTTAAGAACTAAAAAACCATGAAAATAAGCTAGAAAGCCACGATATAAGCTATTTTACCAGGAAATAAGCCACATATTGCAAAACTAAAAACTATTTCTAGAGTAAATCAAGAAAGGACAAGGCTTTTAGGTTTTGAATGAGCAAAAACAAGAAAAATACAAGAACCACTAAGCTTAAAACTATGAATAAGCTTCAAATAAGACAAGAGCAATGAAAGTCGTGTTCTTATTAAGCTTTAAATAAGCCATGGTATACAAATAAACCACAAAACCAATCACCTAAAACCCCTTGGCTATTGATACCACTTGATATCCTAATAGATTAATCCATTACACAACAATAATCTAACCAAATAAGCACCAATAAGCCGAAAGTATGAAAGAAAAGAGAAAGAAGGAAATGGAAGTATATTAGATTAAAGAGAAAGAGTGGAGGGTTTTTCACATGTAAATGACCAACACCCCCAAAATATAATACGCAGCGGAATACAACATTTGGGGTGCTACTTCATAATACGTGCACACGAGCACACAGTCCCCCCCAGTAAACCGTTCACATATACCGTTTAATAAAATTAAATATCTAATTGTATTTATTAGAAAGATCATAAGTTATCATAGTTCCCAAATACAACGTAGAGACTTATTTGCTAAAAGTAATAAACACGACTTGGTTACTAAACTTGTTTTAAAATTTATTGAACACTTCAAAATACTTCACCGAGCAAAACCGATCCTTGATATCCTCGTATCCCAATCCAACTGAGACCATCTACCAACCAAAATAATCCGAGATACATGCTAAAAAGGTCAACAAAACGATTATTGAAAATTTCAATAAGATTTTTAACAAAAAATAGTAGAACGCATATTTGGTTTCAACAAAACAATAACATTGCTCGTTAATACAAGTTTTTATAAAAAAATAAATGAATTCCAACTAAATGGAGCCCCGAGTAATGAAACTTAAAAACACAATCATCCTTAAGGATCAAATTATTGTCCGAGAAGAATGCCCACTTCTCCTAAGACTAACCATAAAATGTCCGTTTACATACAAACAAAAGGTGCTTCACAATTTAGTTCCAAAAAAACCCCGGACATGGATTGTCAAACCTAATAGATCTATTAATACATTAACGTTTTACTCTACAACAATGCCAACTAACGGTCACACAGTAAAAGGCATATTACCAGTACGTGAATGGAATCAATATTTAAGTTATCAAAACATAAATTTGCGTTCCTCATTATTTTCATAAAACCGCAAGTATCCCCCCTCGCGGGTTAAAACATTTAAAACAGTTCAAAGCAAGGCTATAAACTCACCTTAATTGAAGCCAAAGATCAAATAATCAAAACAATCCACGGGGAATCAATGAACACAATCACGACCTATAATTATGTCGCTCGATTACTATAACCGGAAATGGAAACAATCTTGAAGAGGGGGGTTGAAATAACGTTCCATTAAAAATCTTAAAAATGTTTCGTATCAAATTACCAATGATGTGAGAAAACAATATTAGGAGTGATCATTAGACAAAGTTATATTACACATATAATACATCGATATACAACAATACAAACCAACAACAATAATATTTCCCCACAATTTATTTAAGACATAATAAAAAAAACTATATAACAACTCAACACATCACACAATTTGTCAAGTATAAATAATAAAGCGATAACTGCGAATATAAATGTAAAGAATAAGTGAAAGGAATCAAAACCGGAACACGAATTATTTAAAAATAGTTGGTATGGTCACAAAGCAACACTCTTCGCCCTACCTCCACTCAACCCGAGTACCAACTCGCGGAGTTACATTCAAAATACTTACACATAGTCCCCCAACAAGCTCCCATAAGGCGGTGAAAAACCTTACACAAACGTTTCTTACAAAACCGATTATAACGAAACATAGCTAAATGCCGAGTTCAAAGCTTAGAAAAAAAAAATAGAACCTATCTATCACAACACGACATCACGACTTGTTCACGACTTCACACTTTCACGCATCTCCAACTTCCAACTTCTTTTCACAACTACACAACTTACTTCACCACACACCTTATAACACACTTAATCTTACACTTACTTGGTAAGAACCACACGATCTAACTACAATACACACCATGGATCACCATGAACCAACAATTACACAAGTTTTAGAATACATGGACTCGATTTTATTACATTGAGAAATAAAACATGTCACGAGTGCCCTAAGTAGCCTACAAAAACTCGTATAATAATGAATAACGAAAGTTTTTTATCTTCTCTTGCACTTCAATGGATGGAATGGATTGGATTATCTAACATTTAAAACAAACTAACAAAAGTTAAGTTATCAAGATTGGGTTTTGAAAGGATGTTATTAGATCGGAGAAAACTTGTGTGCAAAGAAGGTGAGAAAAATTGATGGGAAAATAGTCCAGTATTTATAAGACAAGCTTGAAAAGCGGGGTCTATGGCCGTCGCCCCCCCTTCAAATAGGGTTGCCGGCCCTCCCCCCCCCTTTATAATAGGGTGCCGCCCTTGTATTTATAAGAAGGGCCTGCCCAATATCAGACGCCATCCTCTTTTTGTCCTAATCAGGGAGGTGTTTATTGGACTTTGTTTTTCTACCGTTTTAAGGGGAAAAAATTTTGAATTCAAAATATTATTTTGAATAAAACATTATCTTAAAATTAACAAAAATGTTTTGTAATATTTTTAAAAAATTTTGTCCCATTTTTAATAAATGTAAGGTTTATGAAAAAATAAAAAATTTCTTTGATCATCAACAAATTAAAGTTTTTGTTTTGTTCATACCTTTAGTGATTTTATACATGTGTGGGAACTTTAAATTTATTGTTGAAGAAAACTTGAGACTCCAAAAGAAATTGTGACGAATTGATGATCATGATTAAACGAGTAACATAAGCACTTTACGTTAATTGTGTAATAATCCTGCCGTTTTCATCAACCAAAACATAAAGAAGAATGTAATAGATGATTTCGTCAAAATAGACACACCTTTATATAGCAACCTAATACAAGATCCAGACCCGCATGCCCATGACCAAGGCAAAAAGGTCAAATTTCCACAAAAGGATAAAATACACAAGTAGAATCAAATAATAAAAAGATTCCCGGAAAGAGAACTGCCCCCGGTCCGTATGTCCCAACGAGCTTTGAATTGAAAAGTTATCCCTGGTTTTGATGGAGAAATTGAATGATGAAGAATATAAGAAGGAAAACACAGATATAAATAACAACAAAAATTAATTACAATAAAAACCACAATTTTAATCTATTTGGTGAAACAAAAACTTAGTTAAATTAATAAGGAAAGAACATAAACTACGTGAAGCATAATTAATTATTGGGAAAATCCTAAAATAAAATCTAAATTAAATACGGGAAACAGAAATCAGGTTATCGGGAAACCTAAATAACTAAAAATTAAGAAAAAGTAAATGCTAAATTAAAAATTAAAAAAATCAAAAATTAAATTCAAAATTAACATAATTTGAAAAATAAAAAAAAACTAAGAATTAAAACTGAGGTCGTTTGATTGCTTAAACGAAAAGAAAACGGTAAAACGCACCCGGTAAACGGGTCTAAAACTGAAATTTAAGAAAAAATAAAGCTTATAACCCTAAAAATTTTATATTTTTCCTAGACACTAAAAATGACAAAAGAAAATTTTTGTAAAAAAGAAAAATATTTTTTATTAATTTATATTTGGATTTTTATTTATGAATTTTTTAAAGATTAAAATACAAATTAAAAAAACTAAGTAAAATAGAAAAAGACAAAAATAAAATTAATAAAAATTCTAAAAAAAATACAATAAATAAAGAAAAAATAACCAATTCAAAAAAATATAAAAAAATGCCCAAAAGTACTTGAATAAATTCAAAGTAATTCAACTAATTAAATTTTAACCTAATTTAATTATTTAAATTAAATAAACTAACTGTGGTTAACCTAAGGGACTAACAATGAAAGGACTGAAAGGACTAACGGGGTAACAGGCTAACTAACCACAGGGACTAACAAAGGTAACTACAAAAGAGAAAATTACACAATTGGTCCCTGAGGTGGACCCCGATTGCAAGGTAAGTCCAACTAGCTTATTATCAAAAAGCTATCAAAGCAAAGCTGTTAAGGGGCTCAAGGGGAGTCTTTTTTGTAAAAGCACTTCTGCTTTTTACTTACTAAATAAGCTAGAAACTTAAGCTTTTGGGCTGCAAAAGCTTAATAAGCTTATAAGCTTATTTTTTTCTTTCTTATTGGGATTTAAGCTAGCACAATAAGCTACAATTATGGGAAACAAATAAATAGGGAGAGGGGAGTCCTAAATAAGCTAAGTTATCTAGAATAAGCCCTAAAATAAGCTAGAAATGATTTAAGCTATAGTGACAGTTTTAATAAGAAAACAGAAAAATGGGGACTTTAAGGCTAAAATAAGCTAAGCTAAAGGAGGAGTTAAGCTACAAGATTTTGGGAGCTTAAAGAACTAGTAATAAGCTATAAATAAAAGCAATAAAATCCTAGAGTCTAGTGGATAAATAAGCTAGAAAAGGGGGCTAAATTATGGTGCTCAGCACCAGGGGAGATAAGGCAGTGAGCTTAAGGGCTTTTTGAGCTTATGCAATAAGCTCTCAAAGGCTTTTTAGCCAAATCAAAGCACAAACAGATTAAAAGGGGTCTCCAATGAGCTTATTTCCAAAGTTTGGGTTTCTAGGGTTAAGAAAAAGCTGCTGATTATGTGGCTTAAAAATGGGTGTTCTTCACAAATGCATGAGCACACTTGGCTTATTACTTGGTGAGATTTAAAAGGACAGAACAAGGAATGTTTTAAAATGGCTAGAAACAACCACAACAAGCACAACAATGGTGTGCTTAAGCTGCATAAGCAGCTTAAGTGGTTTAACTTACTTTTGCTTATTGGAAATTTGACAGAATACAAAAAACATTTAAAAACTTATTTTAAAACTAAAATTGGTAATTAAAGTGGCTTGATTAACCCCACACACTCAGCCAAAGTTGGCTGAGTGAGCTTGACCCACAACAACACCCATTTGACCCATTTTAAAGCTAAACCAAACACTCCCTTAATATGTAAAAGAGGATTTTTTAACTGATTTTAGTGAAGAAAGGGGTGAGATAATTGATTACAAGTGAATCTTAATAACTTTTACACATATTTAAATGATTTAAACAGCATTAAACAACTTAAATTATATTTCAAATTTCGACAATGGTAATTTTCACAAACACTTTTTAACTTTTATTAAAACTGAAAATTGTTACAACATAAACTTAAAAAGTAAACTGAATACACTTAAATTCTTAAAAGAAGGACTTGCTTCTTTCTTTTATAGCAGCTCCTTTGCCTTCTCTTTGCCTTGGGACGAGCTTGTTGTAAGAGTACAACACTCCCCAAGCAATCCTAGCCTTCTCTTTGTCTTGACTTCATCTCAGCCATTGAAGGGGTTCGTTGGGTTGAGTGTTTTGCAAGGGGAGAGGTTATAGGGGCAATGGGTAAGTGGGAATTGGTGAGGGTGAGCTGGTGGTAGTACTTGGGAGGTGGTTTGTAGCTAGAAACCGTGGGAAAGGGGTGGTATGGATTTGGCGGTAAACTGGTGAGGGTACAGTTATGGTTCGAGTTTTAAAAGAGAAGTTTGGGGAAGATGCAACAATAGTCCCTCAACTCTTTCTCTCTTTTCATTTCATTTAGCCGAAATTTTAGTTATAAACAAGTTTAGAAAGTAACAATTAAGGTCCTTGTGGTTTTTATGACTAAAAGAAAAATGAGGTTTGGTGAATTACAAAAGTGGTCCCTCTGGTTTTATAACAAAAGAATAAAAGAGGGTTTGATAAATTGCAATTTCAGCCCTTGTGTTTTATTTTTCTATTTTTCTCTTTATAAAACAACTTTTAAAACTTGGCATTTTTGGCCCTTTTCTTTATTTTTATCATTTTTAATTATAAAACAAGGTTTTAAAATTTACATTTTGGTCCTTGTGTTTTATATAAAAAAAATGTTTTGGGCTTGGGTTTTGTGTTGGGCCCATTGGGCTTGTGTTATTGGGCTTTTTCAAGCCCAATAAGGTACAGGTTTGGTTATTGGGCTTTTTCAAGCCCAATAAGGTTATG
>BQNB010075003.1:4965-28566 GCA_026074375.1 Tanacetum coccineum | reverse complement strand
AACCAAGCCTGTACTTTATTGGGCCTTAAAAAGCCCAATAACTTAAGCCTAAACCTTACTGGGCCCAGACACACTCAATTGGGCCCAATACAAGCCCACACACCTTATTGGGCCCAAACCCAAACCCAGTGGGCCCAATACAAGCCAAACAAAAGCCCAACAAAAGCCCACAACCCTTTTTTATAAAACTCAAGGACCAAAAATGTAAATTTTAAAAAAACCTTGTTTTATAATTAAAAATGAAAAAAATAAACTTTAGGGGCTAAAATTGCCAATTTTGAAACTTGTTTTATAAAGAAAAGGCAAAAATAAAACACAAGGGCTGAAAATGCAAATTACCAAAACCCTTTTAGTAATAAACAGCAGGGACCACTTTTGTAATTTACCAAACTTTTTTAAATTCTTTTAGTTATAAAACGCAGGGACCAAAACCGTCACTTTCCAAACTTGTTTTATAACTATTTTCGGCTTAAACAAAGTGAAAAGAGAAGGAAAGATGGGGGGGCATTCTTGCCTCTTCCCCAATCTTCTCTTTTAAACCCTGTAACCAACCATCGTACCCGCCAAAACCCAAACCACCATTTCCCCATGGTTTATGGCCAAAACCACCTCCCTAGTACACTCTACAGCCATCCCTCACCATTTCCCACCTTACCCTGCCCCTATATCCCCTCCCACTTGGAAATCACTCAACCCGAAGCACCCCATCCATGGCTGAGAATGAAGAGAAGCAAATAGAGGGCTAGGATTGCTGGGATTGCTTTATACTCTCACAACAAACACAGCCCAAGTCATTTGGACTTCTATAAAAGAGCCAAGACCAAGCCGAACTCGCCACACCTTTCTTTTTATGTTTTTAGCTTAATTTTAATTCTAAGTCTTTCTTTTAAGCATTTAAAGTGTAATTCAGTCATTTAAAAGTTTTATGCTGTAATTCATTCAGTTTTAATAAAAGTTAAAGACTTTCTTGTCATTTGAATATTTGAAATTTAAAGCTTAATGTTAGTTGATTAATTCTGTTTAAATTGTTCAAACATGTGTTAAAAGTTATTAAACCTCACTTGTAATCACTTATCTCTGCCTTCTTTTACTAAAAAATCAGTTAAAAAGCTTTTTTATAAAATAAGGGGGTGTTTGGTTTAACCCCAAACTGGGTCAAATGGGTGTTGTTGTGGGTCAAGCTCACTCAGCCAACTTTGGCTGAGTGAGTAGGCTTTATTAGGCCACTTTAATCACCACCTTTAGTTTGGAAATAAGTTTTTAAGTGCTCTTTTATATTCTGTCAATTTTCAATAAGCAAAAAGTGAGCTAAACCACTTAAGCTGCTTATGCAGCTTAAGCACACTATTTTTGTGCTCATTGTTGTTGTTTCTAGCCAATAAACCCAACCCCTTGTTCTGTCTTTTAACTTGACCAAGTATAAGTCAAAACTTGGCTTTGCAATTTTTTTAAGAACCCTCAATTTTAAACCAAAATATCAGCAGCTTATATTGCTTTCTAGACTCTCAAAATTTGAAAATAAGCTCATTAACCACCCCTTGTTATCTGTTTGAGGTTGGTTTTGGCTAAAAAGCTCTTAAGAGCTTATTTCATAAGCCCAAAAAAGCCCCTTGTTCACTGTTTGCCCTCCCCTGGTGCTGAGCACCATTTTCAGCACTCCTTATTTAGCTTATTTTGTATTAAGCCTTAGGATCTTTTAGCTTTTATTTATAGCTTATTAGTAGTTCTTTAAGTCCCCATAGTTTTGTAGCTTAACTCCCCTTTTAGCTTAGCTTATTTAGGGCTTAAAGTCCCCATTTTTCTGTTTTATAATAAGCTGTTAACATAACTTAAGTACTTCCCCAGCTTATTTTAGGGCTTATTAGATTTCCATAGTTTAATTTTAGGACTCCCCTAGCCTATTTATCTGTTCCCTATTAGTTGTAGCTTATCTAGTTAGCTTAAATCCCAAAAAGCCAAGAAAAATAAGCCATAAGCTTATTTAGCTTCTGCAGCCCCATTAAGCTCACTTTTCTAGCTTATTTAGTTCATTTCAGCTTATGCACCTTTTATGAAAAATGTTCTCCTAAGTCCCTTTTACAACTTTGCTTCTTTGGCTTTTTGATAATAAGCTGTTTGGACTAAGCTTGTAATCGGGGTCCACCTCAGGGACCATTTGTATAATTTCTTCTTTTATAGTTAACATTGTTAATCCCCCTTGTCAGATTGTTGTTTCCCCGTTAGTCCTTGTGTCCTTTTCACTGTTAGTCCTTAGGTTAACCACAGTTAGTTTATTTAATTTAATTAATATAAATTAGGTTTAAAATTAATTAGTTTAATTACTTTTTATTTAAACAGTAAAATTTGGGCATTTTTATATTTTTAGAATTGTTAACTTTTTCTTTATTTAATTTTATTTTTTCAGAATTTTTATAACTTTTATTTTTTGTCTTTTTCTATTTTCTTAGTTTTAATTAGTTTTTAATCTTTAAAAATTTATAAAAAATCCAAAAATTAATAAAAAAATATTTTTCTTTTTTATAAAATTTTCTTTTGTCATTTAGTGTCTAGGAAAAATATAAAATTTAGTGTAGGCTTTTAGTTTTTCCTTAAATTTCGTTTTAGACGCCGTTTAATTAAAAAACCGGGTGCGTTTAATGCGTTTACCGTTTCTTTCCGTTTTACATTCAAACGACCTCCGTTTTAGTTCTAGTTTTCTTTATTTTTCAAATTAAGTTAATTAGAATTTAATTTTGATTTTTAATTTAATTTAGCATTTATTTTCTTAATTTTTAGTATTTAGGTTTCCCGATACCTGATTCTGTTCCCCGTGATTATTAGTAATAGAATTAATTTTAGAGTTCCCTAATAACTAAAATTTTGTTTCCCGTATTTTTAAGATCCCCCATTTCCTTGTGCTTGTTTCCCCGAAATTAAATTTAATTTTTAATAATTATTTAGTTGTAATTATAACATGTTTCCACCATATATTACTCCCATCATGTCAATTTCTCATCAACCAGATTAACTTTCAATTGCAGCCCAGTTCGTTGGGACAAGCAACGACCCGGGAATATCTCTTCCGGAATCTTTTTTATTATTGATTCTTTCTTGTGTATTTTATCCTTTTGTGGAATTTGACCTTTTGCCTTGGTCAAGGGCATTCGGTTAGAATCTGCATTAGGGTTGCTATATAAGTGTGTACTATTTGACGAATCAACTTTACACATGAATATTTTTGTGGGCAATTTTACCCTCACAATACCCACGAGTATATCTATGGGTGTTTTGTGGTGAGCTAGATAATCCCACAAACAATTTACCCATGAATGCAAAACATTCACCCACCCAAAATGACGTGGGTAAACTTACCCACGGTATGAGAATGTCATGGGCAAACAATTAGCCTCGAAGGTTTTACCCATATATAGAGAATCATGGGTAATTTGTGGGTATTACCCAGTTACCCACGAAAATATGGATTTTACCCACAAATTCGGTCCGTAGGTATTCGCCTGAATTCTTGTAGTGTATAAGATTATCGATAACTTGAGTTTACACTAAAAGATTTCGAGTTTTCGGGGTTCCGTTTGGTCAAAAACGCGAAAAACGCAATTTAAAGGATAAAACCCTAAAATTAATATCGAAAGTGATTAAAAATCACGAAACACTTAGAAAAGTTAAAATATCACATATAAGGCCTAAATTTATTAATAACCGATGCCGAAACGCGCCCGATGATGTTTTTCAGATTTACGCGGTTTAACTTCCCGGTAAACTGTCAGATTCAAACGTAACGTATAAAAGTCAAAGATAATAATCGGAAAAGTTTAAAAATATTGACCTGAACTCACGGGGTGTGACAACTAAACACAAACGCACTCAAAATGAGATGATCATACACCTCAAAACGATATCATGCACCTATTCAAACCACTTAGCACATATAAGATACACATAGCACACAAGAATCACACAGAAAGAACTCTTAGCCACTTCTAAAGGCATCACTAACCTGATTAAATCACGGATGTTACAAATTAGGTGTTGGATTAATATGGAAAATATATCATATGGGAAGTAAATTAGGTTCGTGAAATATGAGTTAGTAATGAACTTTCTAAATATAGAAAGTATTTTGGTGATTAGAAAGTTAGTATATAGTTTTTATGCAAAAAGGTTTATCAATTTTACCAAGGTTTTTGTAAGAAATTAAGGTAAAGTAAGAAATAATATAATTAATAATTAAATTTTATATATATATATATATATATATATATATATAATGAGAAGAATAAAAAGGATTTTTAGCCACACATTTTAAATAGTAGAGAGAATTTTAAGGGGAGATGCATCTATTTTTGTAGGTGCATCTAAAATGTATGGTTGTGGTTTCTTCTTATCAGGTATTATTTTATATATACTAATATTGAATAATATTATAATATAATGAGAAGAATAAAAATGAATTTTTAGCCACACTTTTTAAATAGGAGAGAAGAATTTTTTAAGGGGAAAAACATCATTTTTGTGAGGTGCATCTAAAAGGTGTGGTTTGGTTCTTCTTATAATCCCCAATTTTTCATCATTTTAAAGTTTTTTTTCTTATTTTGATCCCTAACATCTATATATATATTATATATAATTAAAAAGGCGGACCATTCTTTGCAGAACCACTTTTTTGTACAGAACCACTGTAAACCAATTAGAATTTAGTATCATTAATTTTTTTATTTAATTCAAAAGGGTATAATAGTCAAAACATATTTTAACTTTTTTTGAATTTTTTAATTAAAAAAACATTTTTTAAAAAACTTTTAAATTTTTGGAATTATTTTATTTTATTTTTTTATATCTTTTTTTAGTATACACTGTTTTCAAAAGAAAAAAATGAGTGCATATATGTTTTTTTGTAGCAAAGGTGTTTTTAGAAAATCAAGTGCATAGGTGTTTTTTTAAGTATAGTAAAGTTACACGTGTTTCTTGTGTTGACGTCAAACTTGTTTGCTTAAAATGGTAATTACATATATGTTTCTAGTGTATATTCTTTAATTTTCAAAATTTATGACCAAAAACATAAACAAACATATATAACCTTCAAAATTTTACAACAAACCAAGAACATATATACACAAATTTGATATCAAATAAAATACAATTCATGTATAAGTATCTTGTTAAATATAAATGTGCACATCGTTAAAAAACATGTGTGCACTCTTCACTTTCTCGTCCAACTCATTTGAACATATATGCACGCCTTCCAAAAACATATGTGCTCGTTGCGCTTTCTCATCAAATTCATTAGAACATAGGTGCACGCCTTTACAAAACATGTATATATGTTTTCGATGGCCACATAAACTTCAATCAAAGCACCAACGACACAAACCCTGCTTCGAAACAAAAATAAAAAATTAAATATTTAATCATTACTGTAGGCAGAGACCTAATGCAAATTTAAACCATAACAATTAGAATAACATATATGCACAATTTCTATCTTTATTAATTAAATGATTTTATATTTGTTAAAAAACTAACATGGCACGATATTCACTTAAGTTTGTAGCAGAATGAAAAAAGCAATCAGAAGCACAATAAACAAAATACCTGAAGTATTGTCAATTATCAACGAAATACAAGAATGTATCAATGCATATATGAAAAATAGTAGGACCAATATCACAAGAAATGCTTTACCAAATGACAGGACCACACTTGGCACTACACGAATGCAAACCAAAAAATTTGCAGCTGTATTGAAATTTCTGTCTATAGATTATACATAAATGCATTTACCATTATCATTTGTGGTAGCAACAGATACACGATTTTTGGGTGGTCCATCGTTCTTATCTATTTTATGTTAATCTATAATGGATCACGAAAGATAATATTATTGAACTACAGTGGTTTAAACTCTTAATTCTTATTGTAAGTAGAATGTAGGACTTGAATTTGAGCAAAATTTAAAAAGTTATATAATAACCAATTTACAAATCTTTAATTTATGAATGTTGTTGTTTAAAGGCATACTGCTCCTTTTTTCTTATCTATAACACACACAATTGTTTCATTTATAGCATACAATGCTTCTTTTTCACTCGCTACTGTTTGTTTTCTTTTACATATCTCAGAAGTCACAAACATACTTTATTTTATATACCTTATATATAGAAGCACACAAGAGTAAGATCATGCATGTACAAATAAATCTGGTTCACTAATACCCATATATTGTCTATGATACAACATATAATGATAAAGTACTTGTTCGTCAACATTTCCATTGATAGAATTAAGATTTTTTGGTTACTGGTCCTAATATATTTTTGTCTTAACAAGTAATCCGATAACCCGGTAGACTTAACCCGACTAACCCGTAACCCGATTTCTTATAAGGTCGAGTTGAGGGTTAGTTTTTATTATCTGAAAACCCGATAGACCTGAATCGATAACCCGATTGACACCCCTAATACAATAGTGTGCCAGTTTTCTGTTGCATCAGTATGCCATGATACACTATAAGATAGCATTAAAAAAGTGATGTTTGTAAAGGATGTTGTAAACTAGTTAAATTCTTCTTTATATTTTGCACAGCTTCGATGTCACATTACTCAAAATTCTTCTTTTTTCTATGTAATAATTTGTCTTGTTTCACCGAAATTACCAGCAAGAATTCACAAACACAAAACAAACTTGCTTGAACTTTCATTATAATCCGATCGTTTGTGTCATAATTTTGATAAAAAAATATTCAACGATGCAACATGCAAAATCTGAAGAATTCGCTCTTAAGAAAACCCGCCCGGAATTTATAGATCAGGCACCTATGAGAATCGACAAGCCTCACGACAACATTACACCACAAATAATATCTTTTATGTTCGAGTCGATAAAGCAAAAGATTTACCATCAAAAGATGACACAGATATGTATATGAGTTTAAGACAACACAAGTTGGATATACAAAGTCAAATACGACAAATTCAAATAACAGATTAACATATACATACCTATAAATTCATCCTCCCAAACACCATAGCAAGACCAAACCGACCGCAACCGATTACAACCAGATCCAATGTACACTCTCGAATCGGTATCCGCGGAATCTGTAGCAACAGACTAACGTTTTTCATAATATAACAAACACCTAATTGAAATGATAAGAAACGATTTAAACAGAAAATCCATGAACCGATTCAATAAAAAATGATTCAAATAACAACGAGATCAATAAAAAATATATTTTTGGTTTTCCCGTATCTAAACACTAATATAAATTTTTTGTACATACTCAATTCCATGGCATTTTTAACAAATATCCAAACACCCCTAATAATTTCAATTACATATTGTGATAGTAATGTTTTTTAGTTTAATTTAAACGTATTACTAAACACCCCTAGAAAGATATATCAACATAATCACAATCTTTTTTTTACAAGTCTAGACATAACATATTTTTAAGGTAACTGTTTTTCAGTAAAACCAAAAAAATTATCATTATGAATCAAAGTTAACATGCATTATAATAATACAAGTCATCTTTAATTTTTGAATCATTATACAGATTCAATAGAAAATAATAATTAAATTAAATCGTAATTATTTACAATATAAGTACAAAACACGAATGTTACCTTCCATGATCGATCAACTTTGATCGATTTGAATGTTAGAAATTACTTTTATAAACCACGGATTAAAATCCCTAATGTTCTGGCCTTTTTTCTTTTGATAATATGAGACGCAATTGGGGTTTATTTATATGAGTTAGTGTGAATTGGTTAAATAAAATAAGAATATTGAGAGAATTATTGAAGAAAATAGGATTAGAGTTAAAGTAGTAATATTTTTAAAAAGAAAATGCTCCTTAATTTTTGCAATCCACGATCGGTTGTGGTTTTTGAATCTTTTTAATAATACCGATTGTACCCTTCTTACCAAATTTTGAATGTAAAAGATTTACATTATTTACATAAATGCCATCATCCAATATTAACAATTGATCAAATAATCTAATGGTGTAGAAATGGTTCTGTACAAAAAAGTGGTTCTGCAAAAAACGTGTGCGGTATAATCGGCCAAGAAAGAAAAAGCAAAAAAAATGTATTATCCTATACAAGTGTAAGTTAATTAGGATTAGGAGTCTTTTAACTAAACTTATCAAGAAAGAAAGCTAGTTTATTCTCATTCCCCTCTCCCATTGGAGTGCCGTCACTCCCCCCCCCCCCCCCTCAGAAACAAGGATCAAAAATTTTGAGCAAGAATTAGCAAGGATTTGTGGTATTAGGAACAAATAAGCAAGAGGTAATGATTCTAACTTAGTTAATCTTTCATTTAATGTAACATTTTATATGATGGATCATTAGGATTTTAAAACTTCTGTAATTAATGATGTTATGATCATGCTATTGCTTTAGAAATTTGATATAGGATCATAATGGTTGCAAACGTAGAGCATTAGAATCGCGTTAATTTGTGAATTAGGGTTTAGCGGATTTTAGATATGTGTTCAAGTGATGTTATCTCAATGATGGTAACGTGTTTTTAGGTGTTTTTAGTGCCTAAAAAGTAGCTCAAAGAGTCTATTTTTCAAAAAGTCCATCCACGAATGATTTTGAGTTATAGAAGTTAGTTAAATGTTAGCTACAAGAGAAGTTGTCAAAATAGTAAATACGGGTCAGATTTGGATCAGAATTAGAGAGGTAAAACCCTTATTTAAAAATTGAATTAAGGTTAGCCAAAACACAAAAATCAAGTTCTATATGTCTATTAACTTCTCCCTAAAATTTATCTTCTGATTAGTTGTCTAAGTATGGTTAGTAAGGTCAAACATTTTTGTGCGCGTTCAGATCCGAATCTGAGTACTTTTGAGTTGGGAATTTATTTGAGGCATTTGCACATATGAATAGCTTTTGGGGAAAATGAGGTAGTTAGTAAACACCTAAGTGTACATAGGTGATTTATTTGAGAATTTATTAGGTTTAGTAGGTAAGGGTTGAAAGCTAGAAAAGTGACACTAAAATTCTGCGTTTTCGGATAAAATGTAAATCATTAGAATTTTGAGTAAATGAATTGGTTAAAGTCGGGCATGGTGTCGGGGTGACCCATGAAGATATTTAAACACCTTAGACATCCATCATATGATTGTTACATGGACTTAAGCATTTGGCTTAGTCGCGTGTAACACTTTTATATTTTATTGTGTAGTTTTATGCTAGAAAAATTGGGAAGCTGCGTTGAGCATCAGGTGAGTTTCATAGTCCCTCTTAAACAAATCCGACAATTGCTAACATAGGTGGCTATATCCTTTTCTACACATGGCTACCAATACATGTCTCCAAGGTTATAGTATGTCTTATCTGCTCCCGGATGTACCAAGTATCTTGATGCATAGGCCTCATCCATTACGCTTCCTACCAATAGAACCCAAATTTGATCCATAAAGTACAAACTCTCGTCTCATTTTCTTTCCATCTGTTGATCTAAACCATGTAGCCTTTCTGCGAGTACGTTCTCTTGCTTGAACGCCTCACTTTGGACTGCCAGTATCATTCCTCTTACTCGTCTTGATTTCACTCTCTCCTTTCTACTCAACGCATCAGCCATCACATTCGCCTTACCAGGATGGTAGCGAATCTCACACTCATAATCACTAAACAGCTCGATCTACCTCCTTTGGCGCATATTCAACTCCTTTTGGTTGAAAATACGTTGAAGGCTCTTGTGATCCATGTAGATGATACTCTTCGTGCCATACAAGTAATGCCTCCAAGTCTTAAGAGCAAACACGACAGCTCCCAACTCTAGGTCGTGTGTTGTATAATTCTTTTCGTGTGTCTTTAGTTGTCTCGATGCATAGGCGATAACCTTGCCTTTTTTCATGAGCACACAACCTAGTCCTTGATTCGATGCATCGTAGTAAACTACAAAATCTTCAATTCTATCTGGTAACGACAAGATAGGAGCATCACACATATTATTCTTCAAGGTCTGAAATGCTACTTCCTCTTTTTCGCCCCACTCATACTTTTGGTTTTTCTGAGTTAGCGAAGTAAGGGGTTTAGCAATCTTGGAGAAATTCGCGATGAAACGTATATAATAGCTAGTTAATCCCAAAAATGATCGAACTTCCGACGGCGTAGTAGGAGATTTCCAATTCTTTACCGCCTCTATTTTACTTGGGTCCACGTGAATACCACTCTGGTTAACCACGTGTCAAGGAAACGCACTTCTTGTAGCCAAAACTCGCACTTAGATAACTTCGCATACAGCTTCTCCTTCCTCAGTAACTCCAACACTAACTTCAAGTGAACCTCATGTTCTTCCTTCGTCTTTGAGTAGATCAGGATGTCATCAATGAAGACAATGACAAACTTATCTAGATATGGTTTGCACACCCAGTTCATCAAGTCCATGAAGACCGCTGGTGCATTGGTTAACCCAAATGGCATAACCGTAAACTCAAAATGTCCATACCTTGTTCGAAATGCGGTCATTGGAATGTCATCTTCATGCACACGTAGCTGATGATATCCTGACCGAAGATCTATCTTAGAGAAATAGCATGCTCCTTGCAGCTGATCAAACAAGTCATCGATCCTAGGGAGTGGATAACGATTTTTAATAGTTATTTTGTTCAGCTCCCTATAGTCAATATACATACAAAAAGATCTATCCTTCTGCTTCACGAATAACACAGGTGCTCCCCATGGTGAATGGCTAGGTCGTATGAAACCCTTGTCTTGCAACTCTTGAAGTTGTCTAGACAATTCTTGCATTTCCGAGGGTGCCAAACGATATGGAGACTTCGCGACTGGCGTCGCTCCATGAACTAAGTCTACGCGTAACTCAACTTTTCGTTGCGGTGGTCATTGACAAGTCTTTCGGAAACACATCAATAAATTCTCGTACGACGGAAATATCACTCAATTTCGATTCACCTACCTTCGTGTTCATTAAGGTTTTCACGGCTCCTTGAGTATGTTCACCATGAACCCGAAGTATCTCATCACCTTCCAACGGTATCCTAACCACCTTCTCATGACATACTATCACAAACTTCCTCTTGGACAACCAGTCCATTCCCACAATCACATCAAAGTTTCCACGACCCAACGGTATCAACGAACTCCAAGGGTTACGAACAATTGAATAGGATAACAAACGAATATCGAATCAAAGGCTAGAATACATATAGGGGATTCCACATATGCAAATAGCCGTGGATCAAATGACATAAGAATCCTTTGAAAGAAAGGATACGTATATGTACCGAGTGAACACGCGAACAAAAAAAATCAACAGGCGTACCACAACAAAAAAACACAAAAAAAATCAATACGAAAGACGGAATTTCTTTTACCAATTATCGACTTTACTCGAAAGACCAAATTAAATAATGTTTCTATAAAAATCAATTTAAAATAAAGAAAGTCACTTTAAGTATAAAAATCATTTTAAATAATAAATAAAATTGTCTTAAATGTAATCTTTATAAAATTCATTCTGGTTGTCATAAAAATCTAGAGATGGTTATCTAATGGTGTATCGTACCTTACCACTATGAATCACTTTAAACCTGCTTTTTGTAATAAAATAAAATTTATTTAACCACTCAACAATTTTCATATCCTATTTGCATAGGCCATTTAAACATATTCTATTTACAAAGATCATTTTAAACACAGTTTTTCCCAAACACTAACACAATACTTCAAAAGGGCTTTTATAATTAGACATCAATTAGAAAATATGTTACTCAAACAAAGGACACATAATACCAAAAGGGATCGTAAAACACCGTACAGACCCTAACACAATTCTATTGTTTGAAAACGAAAGAAAATACCAGGAACCATATACTCAAAATAAAAAAAACGAACTCGTACAAGAAAACTCATGCAAGACGTTACGTACCCAAAAGAAAACGTAAGGTCTTATTCAAAATAACGATCAACAGAGCAAACCTAAAAGCATCGATACTAACACGTCGCCAACGGGTTACGAAAACCAAGGGATATACAACCAAGGGAGTAATGATCCACACTAATATGTTAGGAACAATTAGTGCTTAAAAGAAACGTTTTATACTCATACGAGTAATCAATGCAAAGAAAGAACTAACGAAACGCGCCTATATTCGAAAGAGCAAATCCGAACAACCAATATACATCAAGACGTCGAATAGGAAAAATCGGGTATCCTTACTATCAAAGTAGGATGAAGGGATGCTAAGCTTAGACTTACGAAATCCAAACAAACAACCGAGCAAACGAGCAACCTCTATGATAGTAATAATAGGTATCCGCAAATACTAGATAGAAGAGAAACTTACTATCTATACAACTCAACTTAACATATCCTCCAATTAGGGTAAGAGAATAATTCTCTACCCATACCACCATCCTTATCATGAATACACATATAAAAAAACATATTACACTACCACCTTACAACCAAACACAAATAAATGCAATCATGGTCACAAGTCTACGTGTGTGATGCCTTTATAATTATGTTGGCCACCATAATTATAAGTGCCTCCTTTCACACGTGTACTTACTTCCAAGATTACCCATTTCAATCATAATTCACATATAAGCACATATTCCACATTGCACATCTTAAACCACTCCAACTTAACACATAAAGGATGCTCCATCAAATAACTACTTACTTATATCAAAATAAAATCGAAACGACATAAAGGAACGAAAGTCTCGCAACAATTCCCAAAATACAAAATATCCGAAAGAAATAATCAATAACAACATGACGAGGTAAAGGACGGGATAAACTTATGCTGGGCCTCGCTTGGGTTTGACTTTGCCTCCGCAAGAATCACCTGACTCCGCGGGTCCAGCCCTATTACGCGCATCCGACAAACGATCAACTATCCTATCTCCTTCGGTTCCACAAGAGGCTCCTTATAACGCTTAAGTCCAGTTGGGAAAACGGTTCCCCAACGAGACTTCTTACGGGTGGGGGAAAAACATAGCTAAAATACTAAGAAAGTAATACATATCATATCAGATAATGGTAGGCAAAATAACTAAAATGACAACTTAGCAAAATACGAAATATATAAGCTATGCAAAAATAGAGGGGAAGCATAGCTATTATAGCATTAAACACTTAAGCCCTAAATGCATCTATATGAAGGACCCCTAGGTTATAGTCTGGGCTTAACAACCTGCTTCTCTATAACCAAAGGCTCTGATATCAATCTGTCACACCCCGCCAAGGCGGAAACAGGAGGCGCGACGAGAAAGGGAATCATCACAACACATTGGCGTCCATATAGAGAAACTAAAACGTGCATAAAATACAAGGTATAGACACGCAATGTCATGAAAATACCCAAACACATCAACAAAATCCAAAAGGCGTCTGACATTGAAGCAAAGGCAGTTCATGCCAATGTCATGACATGGAAACATTCATACATCCTAACAAAGCAAAACAAATAACATTCATCATCCAAAACAAATAACGAAATCTAGATAACTAAACTTCGCCAGCTATCTACGGTCTATCTAGCCACTTTTCTTAACCTTAATCTCATCCTGCTGAATACCTGAAAATGATGCTTATACGTCAACACAATGGTTGGCGAGAAACATAGGTTTTTAGACACACATATTCAATCCGTTTCCAAAACAATTTAACCAATTCCTGCAATTATAAAACAATACGCTTGCACGACAATTATGCTAACTAACATACAAGCTAACATGCAATTTAATCAAACCAAACACTCAAACACTAAGCAAACACCTCAATCGCTCTTGGATTATACCAAATCTCTTTCCCTCTAGCTCATGCCATGGATACCCGCAAGTAACCCTCCTGACTAGGCCACACATCACATAACATGTAGCCCATAACGCATATCAGTCACATAATAGTCCATGCATTTACACTAACACACAATTACTAGAATTCAAAACATATTTCAACACTTGCATCATTTCCATCCCAAGTTTAAAAAAATTTAAAAAGCGAGACTATGTAACTCACCTGAATGCTTAAAACGCAGCTTCCAATTCCTATCACTCAACTATACAAATAAATAAACACGGTTACACGCGACCAAGCTAAAAGCTCTAGTCCATGTAACACACATATGATGGATGTCGAAGGTTTTGATTAACCATCATGGGTCACCCCGACACCATGCCCAACTTTAACCACTTCATTAACACATTACACTTAGTTAACTGTAATTTATTCAAAAATGCATAATTTTAGTGTAACTTTAGCCTCTTAAAACCCTTACTTGCTGACCTTTATAAATTATAAAAAAAAATCACCTAAGTTCATTTATGAGTTTACTAACTACCTTGTGATTCCCAATTACTCATTACATGTGCAACTATCCCAAATAAAATCAAACTTCAAAACTGTACCAATTCGGATCTGATTGCACACTAAAAAACGTATGCCATAATTTACGCTACTTAGACACAAATAAGAAGCTTCATTTTAGGGTTTCTTTATATACATATAGAACTTAATCACTGTAGATTGGCCTATACCTTATTCCACTTTTAAGTTTGGGGGGGGGGGTTTTTTTTTTTTTTTTACCCTTCTAAACATGACCTAAATCTGACTCGTATTTACTGTTTTGATAACTTTTCTTGTAACCAATATTTAACCAACTTCCAGAACTCTAAATCATTTGAGGCCGAACTTTTTGGTAAATAGACCCTTTGAACTATAATTTAGGCACTGGAATCATATCAAAACACGTTTTTAATATCTAGATATCATCAGTTAAACACAGCCTTAAATTCTGCTCAACTCTACTTCACAATTTAAAGCGATTTAAGTCTAACCGTTTACATCAATAAGATCCTAATTAAATCCTAAACACTCTAGCATGATTAAAACATCCTTAATTACAGAAGTTTTTAAAACCTTAATGATCCATCATATTAATTGTTACACGTTTTAAAGAAAGGTTAAACAAAAGCTTAATTAAAACATACCTAAACCTTGATTCTGGAAACACTAAATCACCAACTCGTTCTTGATTAAAAAAAATCTTTTCTTCTTTTCTTCTTCTTGAGGGTTTCGGCGATCACAAGGGGAGAGGGAGAGAAAAAGTGATTTAGGAATTTATTGGTTTTGTATTTATACTAATAGAATCCTAATTGTAATCAAATTGTTTTCTTTTTTTTTTCTTTTATCACTAACCGGCCGAACACCCCTTTATTTATATTTTTTTTAATTATTAATTTACTAATTATCTTTATTACCTTAAGTTTTCATAAAAACCTAAGCTAATTTGGGTAAACCTTTTTATATAAACGCAACTTACTAAACTTTCTAAAAATAACTTTTCATTTCACATTTAACTTTCTATATTTAGAAAGTTTGCTACAAACTTCCATAACTCACTCACTTAACTTATCTCTAACATAATACATTTCTCATAACCGCTTAACATAAACTCATCCAACTATTTACGTAGCATTGAATGCAATACGCCTTTCTTTTCTATTATCACTATACGTGAATAAATGGAATACTTATCACTAAACACAAACGCACTCAAAATGAGATGATCATACACCTCAAAATGATATCATGCACCTATTCAAACCACTTAGCACATATAAGATACAAATAGCACACAAGAATCACACAGAAAGAACTCTTAGCCACTTTTAAAGGTATCACTAACCTGATTAAATCACGGATGTTACAAATTAGGTGTTGGATTAATATGGAAAGTATTTCATATGGGAAGTAAATTAGGTTCGTGAAATATGAGTTAGTAATAAACTTTCTAAATATAGAAAGTATTTTGGTGAAATGAAAGTGATAAATAAAAAGTTAGTATATAGTTTTTATGCAAAAAGGTTTATTAATTTTACCAAGGTTTTTGTAGAAAATTAAGGTAAAGTAGGAAATGATATAATTAATAATTAAGTTATATATATATATATAATATATATAAATATTATATATATATATATATATATATATATATATATATATATATATATATACATATATATATATGTATGGTATAATCGGCTAAGAAAGAAAAAGAAAAAAAATGTATTATCCTATACAAGTGTAAGTTAATTAGGATTAGGAGTCTTTTAACTAAACTTATCAAGAAAGAAAGCTAGTTCATTCTCATTCCCCTCTCCCCCTTGGGGTGTCGTCAACATCCCCCTCACCCCCCCCCCCCCCTCAGAAACAAGGCTCAAAAAATTTTTGAGCAAGGATTTGTGGTATTAGGAACAAATAAGCAAGAGGTAATGATTCTAACTTAGTTAATCTTTCATTTAATGTAACATTTTATATGATGGATCATTAGGATTTTAAAACTTCTGTAATTAATGATGTTATGATCATGCTAGTGCGTTTAGAATTTGATTAGGATCATATTGGTGCAAACGGTTAGGCTTAGATCGCGTTAATTTATGAATTTGGGTTTAGCGGATTTTAGGTATGTGCTCAAGTGATGTTATCTCAATGATGGTAACGTGTTTTGAGGTGTTTCTAGTGCCTAAATAGTAGCTCAAAGAGTCTATTTTTCAAAAAGTCTAGCCACGAATGATTTTGAGTTCTAGAAGTTAGTTAAGTGTTAGCTACAAGAAAAGTTGTCAAAACAGTAAATACAGGTCAGATTTGGGTCAGAATTAGAGAGGTAAAACCCCTATTTAAAAATTGAATTAAGGTTATCCAAAACATAAAAGTCAAGTTCTATATGTCTATTAACTTCACCCCAAAATTTATCTTCTGATTAGTTTTCTAAGTATGGTTAGTAAGGTCAAACATTTTAGTGCGCGTTCAGATCCGAATCTGAGTACTTTTGAGTTGGTAATTTATTTGAGGCATTTACACATGTGAATAGCTTTTAGGAAAAATGAGGTAGTTAGTAAACACCTAAGTGTACATAGGTGATTTATTTGAGAATTTATTAGGTTTAGTAGGTAAGGGTTAAAATCTAGAAAAGTGACACTAAAATTTTGCGTTTTTGGATAAAATGTAGATCATTAGAATTGTGAGTAAATAAATTGTTTAAAGTCGGGCATGGTGTCGGGGTGACCCATAGAGATATTTAAACACCTTAGACATCCATCATATGATGATTGTTACATGGACTTAAGCATTTGGCTTAGTCACGTGTAACACGTTTATATTTTATTGTGTAGTTTTGTGCTAGAAAATTTAGGAAGCTGCGTTGAGCATCAGGTGAGTTTTATAGTCCCTCTTTTTATATTGTTTTTAAATTGGGATGAAAATGATGCAAATGCTTTTAAAATGTTTTAATTGCTGTGATTATGTGGTTTAATTTATGCATGGGCATTTATGTGGCTATTATATGATATGTGCTAAATGTTTATATGTTGTTGGATTGGAGGGTAACGTTCCTACCCATATTGTGTGATTTGGATCAGAGGGTAACGTTCCTACCTATTACTGTGTGATTTCGATCGGAGGGTAAAGTTTCCACCCATTACTGTGTGATTCCAATCGGAGGGTACCCATTTTAGGGTGATATTTTAGTGTGACTTGGATCGTGGGACATGTTCCGTCCTGATTGTGGTTATTTTGTACGTATGCATGTTAGCCTGTATAATAGCTAGCCTAACTGTCCTGCCATGTTCTGTTTTATTAATCACGGTAATTGATTGAAAGTTTAAATTGTGTGTCGTAAACTTATGACTCTCACCAAGCGTTGTGTTGACGTTTTTAAGCATCATTTTCCGATGAGCATAGCGAAGTTAAGGATGTAAAGATTCGTGGATAAAGAGACTTTAGGAATTGCATGATGGAGTCTTCTTTTCTGGAGTCTTCATTGCATATTTTCGTACTTCGGATATTTTAATTTGTTGTGATGTTTAGTTTGGATTTATTTTCTATGTCAATGTATTGTGTGTGCGATTAACCTCAATACAAGACCCCTTTTGTGTTTTGTATCATCATAACACATTATTTTTAATATAATTGCATTTTAGACATTCTCTATTGTTGGCATCAATGTGTTATGATGATGTCTATCTTGTTACGCCTCGGGTTTCTGCCTTAGTAGGGTGTGACAGATTGGTATCAGAGCCAGGTTATAGAGAAGTAGGTGGTTTGACCTAGACTATAACCTAGGAGTCCTTCATATAGCTACATAATAGGATCTATGTGTTTAGCTATCTAGGTATTTTGTTTTCTTGCCTTTTCTTTTTGAGTTTTATTTCGACCTACGGGCTACTCGATATCATAAGATTCAGAAGAGGAGCCAATTGAGGAGGAGCCTCTCGAGGGATCAAAGGAGGAAGGGTAGTTATAAGAGTCATAGAAGGAGGCCGACTCAGATCTCCTGATAGAATTGCTTCGTAGCAGGCCTGGGACTCAGCGGATTCGAGTGACTCTTGCGAAAGAAAAGGTCAAACCCAGCGAGGCCCAACATAATTTATCTCGACTTTTAAACCTCGACATACGGAATTCTATCGATGATATTCTTTGGATATTACGTAATTTTGAGCACATTCTAACTTTGTTTTTTCTGATTTGTCCGTTTTCAATTTTTTATCTATATAGCTAAAAAATATTGTTTTGATGGAGGCATCGTGTTTGTGTTTCATATTTGGGGTGGTGTAGGATTACTATGTCAGAATATGTAGATGTGTAGTCTTGAGTAAGTACATGTTTAAAAAGATGCAATTATAATTATGGGTTGCAACATAATTATAAAGGCATCACACACGTTAGACTTTGACAATGATTGCATTGATTAGTGTTTGTTTGTAAGTGGTAGTGAATAGATGTTTGAGTATGTGATCGTTCTGATAAAAGATAGTTTAGTAGTTAGGGGATTATTCTCTTAACTAATGTGCTATTTTATTAGGCTTAGTTGCGTAGTCAGCAAGTTTCCTTTCTGCCTAACGATTACAAATATATTGGATACCTCTTATTACTACCATTATGATTATTGGGTTGTTCGTTTGCTCGATTATTCATTCAGGATATCTAACTCTCATTTTAGCATTCTTTGTTCGTTCCATTCGACGTCTTGATATATATTGGTTATTCGAATCTACTTCCTTTGGATACTGGTACGTTTCATTGGTTCCTTCCTTTCATTGAGTTTTGTACAAATATCTAAATTTTCTTTAAACACTAATTGTTCATAACATATTAGTGCGGATGTTTACTCCCTTGTTTTCACATCCTTTGGTTTTTGTAACATGTTTGCGACATGTTGGTACCAATGCTTTTGTATGGTTGTTCTTTTGATCGTTAGTACGGATGAGTCTTACATTCTTCTTTTGGTCCGTAGTGTCTTTGCATGAATTTCACTTGTACGTGTTTGTTTGACTGTTATTCTGATTATATGGTTCCTTGTACTACTATCTTATTCACTCTTCAAACAATATATTTGCGTTAGAGTCCTTACGGTATTTTGAAATCCCTTTTGGTATTACGATGTCCTTTGTTTGAGTTACATATTGAGGTCGAACTATAATAATCCTTTTGAATTATATTGAGGCTTGGCGAAAACAATTTTTTTCAAATCATTTTATGAATACGTTGTGATACCGCTTTTATGTAAATGTCTCTTCTTTATTTTTAGGAAAACTATGTTTACAATGATTTTTATGAAACGATGTGATACCGGTTGATTGTCAATACTATGTTTAAAATGATCTTTATGAATTTTTTAAATCATTTTATGAATACGTTGTGATACTGCTTTTAAGTAAACGTCTCTTTATTTTTAGGAAAACTATGTTTATATGTTTAAGTAATTCATAATGGTAGTGTAATATACATTAAATAATTGTCTCTGGATTTTCTAGAACAACCCATGTTTAAAAATGAATTTTTATAAAATGGTATTCAAGACTGATTTTAAGATTGTAAAATGGATTTTTTTATATTTTTAAAAGGACTTATTCTTTATAGTTTAAAAGATTTATTTTTTTTAATAAACAGCATATAGTTGGTTCTTTCTGAGGAAAGTCGATTATTGTTTTAGTTATAACAATTTTATTATTCTCATTTATCAATCTTGAAAACGATCGTTATTGATATTGTGCTCTTTTTCTTTGTGGTGAGCTTGTCTGTTCTTTGTTAATTGGGCGTCTTGTGATTCTTTCGTTTGCGTTCCCTATTGGATATATAATTTTATCCCTTCCTTTAAAGGAGTCCCATTGGCATTGATTTCGTTTACTTTATTTGCACCTATGAAATCCCTTATGTGTTTCCTAGCCTTTGATTCGATATTCTCCGTGGGGAGCACCCGTGTTGTTTGTTGAGAAGAAAGAAGGTTCGTTTCGAATGTACACAAACTATTGGGAATTGAATAAGTTGACCATTAAGAACCATTATCCTCTCCCCAGGATCGACGACTTATTCGATCAATTACAAGTCTCGCGTTATTTCTCTATAATAGATCTTCGATCTGGTTATCATCAGCTGAGAGTGCATGAAGAAGATATTTTAAAAAAACTGCATTTAGAACACGTTATGGACACTTCGAGTTTACAGTTATGCTATTCGGGGTGACAAATGCACCAGCGTTTTTCATGGACTTAATGAGCCGGGTGTGCAAGCCGTATCTGGATAAGTTTGTCATTGTGTTCTTTGATGATATCGTGATATATTCGAAGTCTAAGGAGGTGCATGAGGTTCATGTGAGATTAGTTTTGGAGCTGCTAAAGAAGGAAAGGCTATTTGCCAAGTTTTCTAAGTGCGAATTTTGGTTACAAGAGGTACATTTTCTCGGGCATGTGGTTAATAGCAATGGTATTCATGTTGACCCGAGCAAAATTGAAGCAGTGAATAATTGGAAAGCTCCGAAGACACCGTCAGAAATACAGTCATTTCTGGGATTGGCTGGTTACTATCGATGTTTTATCGCGAATTTTTCTAAGGTTGCTAATCCCCTTACTTCACTAACGCAGAAGAATCGGAAGTATGAGTGGGGCAGGGAACAAGAAGAAGCTTTTCAGACTTTGAAGGACAATTTGTGTAATGCACCAATATTGTCATTGCCTGATGGACCAGAAGACTTTATAGATTACTACGACGCGTCAAATCAAGGATTAACTTGTGTACTCATGCAAAGAGGTAAGGTAATCGCCAATGCATCACGATAATTAAAGATTCATGAGAAGAATTATACAACACATGACCTAGAATTGGGAGCAGTAGTGTTTGCTCTTAAGACTTGGAGGCATTGTTTGTATGGTACGAAGAGTGTCATCTATACGGATCATAAGAGTCTTCAACACATATTCGATCAAAAGGAGTTAAATATGCGCCAACAAAATGGATTGAATTATTTAGTGATTTCGACAGTGAGATTAGTTACCATCCGAGAAAAACGAATGTAGTGGCTGATGCATTAAGTAGAAAGGAGAGAGTGAAACCAAGATGAGTACACGCAATGTCCATGACTATTAGTCAAGTGTTAAGGACAAGATATTGGCTGCTCCAGGTGAGGCGTCCAAGGTAGAGAACGCGACAGCAGAAATGCTGCGTGGCCTGGACCAACTAATAGAATGGAAGGAAGATAGAGGTATGTATTTTATATGGGTTCCATTAATAGGTGATGTAAGGACATTAATTATGGATGAGGCTCATGCTTCGAGGTACTTGGTACATCCGGGAGCGGATAAGACGTACTATGACCTTAGAGATATGTATGGTGGCCATGTATGAAGAAGGATATTGCTACCTATGTTAGCAATTGTATGACTTGTTTAAAGGTGAAGGCTGAAACATCAAAGACCTTCGGGTTTATTACAACAGCTAGAGATACCTGAGTGGAAATAGGATAGAATAACTGTGGACTTTATTACAGGGTTGCCGAGATAAAGTAGCGGGTATGATACGAATTGGGTAATAGTCGATAGATTGACTAAATCAGCCCATTGTCTGACAATACGAGAAGGTTACAAGATGGAGAAGTTAGCAAGGCTTTATATTGATGAGATAGTAGCAGGCCATGGAGTGCCCGTGTCAATCATCTCAGATCGTGATGGAAGGTTTACTTCAAGGTTTCTGGCAAATATTACAGAAAGCCTTAGGGACGCGATTAGATATGAGTACGACTTATCATCCTCAGACGGATGGACAAAGTGAGCGTACAATTCATACATTAGAGGATATGTTAAGAGCGTGTGTGATCGAATTTGGTGGCAATTGGGATGTTCACCTACCGTTAGCTAAACTGTATGAAAGGAAATGCAGGTCGCCCGTTCTATGGGCTGAGATTGGAGAAAGTAGTTTGATTGGGCCCGAGTTGGTATAAGAAACGACTGATAAAGTAGTGTTGATAAAGGAAAAGCTCAAAGCGGTGAGGGATCATCAAAAGAGCTATGCTGACAATAGGCGCAAGCCGTTAGAGTACGAGGTTGGAGATCATGTGCTGTTAAAAGTGTCGCCTTAGAAAGGCGTGATTCGTTTTGGAACAAAAGGTAAGTTAGCACCGAGGTATGTAGGACCATTCGAGATCCTTGAAAGGATCGACCCTGTAGCTTATCGGTTAAGATTGCCCGAGGAATTGAGTAGTGTGCATGACACATTCCACGTGTCAATTTTGAAGAAGTGTTTGGTGGATGCTAATCTGCATGTGCCATTGGATGAAATCAAGATCGACAAGACTCTTCGTTTTGTTAAGGAATCCGTAGAGATTATGGACCGTGAGGTTAGGAGTTTGAAGCGTAGTAAGACATCACTTGTGAAAGTTTGTTGGAATTCAAAGCGTGGTCCCGAGCTCACTTGGGAGCGCGAAGACCATATGAAGTCTAAGTATCCTCAGTTATTTGTTGATCATGCTGTCGAACCTGCTAGTTAAATCTCGGGACGAGATTTCCTTAAGGAGGGGATATTATGACAACCGTGACTTGAGCAGGTTAGTCATACCTTTTAGAGTCGGCTAAGTGTTTATATGTGATATATTTGTGATCTATGTGACTTTATATGTGTGCATGATATCATTCTGAGATGCGTGTTCATCTCATTTTGAATGAGTTTGAGGTATTTTTTGATTATTTCCATTTTGTTCACGTGTAGTGACAATGGAAATGAGTGACATGTATGCATGCATTGCTACGTAAATATGTGGATAATTAGGTGTTGGATTAATATGGAAAGTATTTCATATGGGAAGTAAATTAGGTTCGTGAAATATAAGAGTTAGTAATGAACTTTCTAAATAAACAAAATATTTTGGTGAAATGAAAGTTATAAATAGAAAGTTAGTATATAGTTTTTATGCAAAAAGGTTTATCAATTTTACCAAAGTTTTTGTAAGAAATTAAGGTAAAGTAGGAAATGATATATTTAATAATTAAATAAAAATATATATATGTATGTATGGTATAATCGGCCAAGAAAGAAAAAGAAAAAAATGTATTATCCTATAAAAGTGTAAGTTAATTAGGATTAGGAGTCTTTTAACTAAACTTATCAAGAAAGAAACCTAGTTTATTCTCATTCCCCTCTACCCATTGGTGTGCCGTCACTTCCCCCTAGAAACAAGGACCAAAAATTTTAAGCAAGAATTAGCAAGGATTTGTGGTGTTAGGAACAAATTAGCAAGAGGTAATGATTCTAACCTAGTTAATCTTTCATTTAATGTAA